>JAPTGZ010000019.1:43424375-43438228 GCA_029814645.1 Fowleria isostigma
CTCCCCTGACCCCCCCCGGGAGGTGCGAAAAGACTGCGCACAAACATGCAAAACAATCTGCGACTGCGCTAAATGGATGCGTCTTTATCTGCTATTTTCAATCAAGTTTTCTATTGAGTTTTAAAGTAAAATGAAAACAAAACAAAAAGAGCCGAACTGAGCCGATCCGGACCGGGTTGTGTATCTGTTCTTGTACATATGAACCGATCCGTGTTTCTCCTTTTTCAACTCATGCTTTTGTTGCTTGGATTCTTCGAAATGTCTTAATACAAATGTTTGTATGTTACCGCATGCAAATAGTCTATGGTACCTGCTCCTCCCGAACCGAACCGGACTAAACCCAACCTGTCCTGCACTAGAACCCTCATCTGTCCCGTCCAGAACCGAGCCAGTTCCTCGGACTGTTACCTCTCTATGCACCGACCCGGACTCTGACGGACTCACCGCGGTTCGTCGGGGTTTTTTTTGCGTCAGATTTTGCGGACTGTGCGCGCCGGTCCCGCCTGTGTGCGGGGTTTTCTGCGGGTTTCCCTGCCCTCTGCGGTGTCTTAACGGTGTGTGACAGAAGCAGGAGGAAGATGCTTGATTGTGTGAAGCCGGTTCTGTTCTGACATGCATATTCTGTCTGTTTTCTGCTGCCTCTACATATATATATGTGCAATATTGTGCAGAAGTGTCTGAAACGTGCAGCGAGACGAGCCGAAAAATGTGAAACTCAACTAGAAAAACGTAGAAACGCAGATGAAAATACCCACAAAATCTTATTTATTTATCCCAGATCTGTGTTTGAGCCCAAATCAGTCCTGTCGAATAATGGTTTTATTTTATTGTCAAAAATGACTCGTATTTATTGGAAAGCAGGCGGCCAATCATGACCTTAAGACTGGAATCTATTGTTATTATTATTATTATTATTATTATTATTATTATTATTATTATTATTATTATTATTATTATTATTCGACTTCTGCACAGTGCTGTTAATGTATATCTGTACATATAATTTCTATATTTATTCAATGAACGTGTCCTAAACGTGTCAACAAGTGAACAAATCTAAAGTGGAACGTTTTGTTTTCATAATGTTTAATAAAAAGTTCTGTCCCAAAGTGTCACTGAGCTGCTGCTTTATTCCAAACACAAGGTTTAACAGCAAAGAGAGAAAGATGTTCACGGGTTTGAATAATTCATTCCGGTAGAAAAAAACAAAACAAACAAACAAAAAAATCACAGGCCGAGATCCAGGAAATAAGAATTAAAACTCTGACAAAAATAGATTTTAAAAAAAGAGCAGACGGAAATAAAAACAAAAAAACAAAAAAAAAACAAGGCCTGAAGATGCTTTAAATTTCTGAAAATCAAATTTATTAAATTGGTAAATTCTTGTAAGAATAAAATGAGTTTTAAAGACATTTATTCAATGACAGAAAGTGTTTGCAGAAAAACAGAAGAAACAAATGAAATACCTGATGAAAGTGTCGAATTAAAAAAAGGAAAATATCAACAAAAAACATTATATAATAATAATAATAATTATTATTATTATTATTATTTATGTTATTATTATTATCATTATTATTATTATTATATAAAGATAATACTGTTGTGTATATTCTGTTTATTCTTGCGTTCATTTAAATTTTTTTCTTTGTAAATCTTCTTCATCTTGGTCTGATCCTATTTGTTTTTCCGTTTGTTTTTCAGGTGGATCCACTGCGGATCCGGTCTGTCTTCCCGGGTTTCGGGTCTTCCGGGTCTCGGCTCCGGCCGCTGATCAGCGGGGCCTCCGCCGCCTCGGAGCCGCTGCCGGACGCGCGGCGCTCGGCCTCCTCTCCGCCGCGCTTCGCCTCTTTCCTGCGGGTGACGCTGTGTTTGTGTTCGCAGGGGGGCTGTCATCTGGTCCGGTCCGGTCCGGTCCGCATCACACCAGATTCACTGGATCCATGTCAACTCTACTACACGCTCCTGTTCGCGTCGCGGCAGAAGATGAGGATGGATGTGCATCAGATGAGCGTCCAGGCCGCGGCGCAGCGGAACCGAGTCCGGTGGGTGAAAAAACAAACACACACCACACACGCACACATGTTCACATGCACATGTCCAGGCTGTGAGTGCACCACAGAGACTCCACATCTTCATCTTCTCCTCAGTCCAGAATGGACTCTGATTCTTCTGATGGTTTAGAAAACAAAACCCAAAACAACCCAAAAAAAAAAAACCCAAAACAAAAAAAACCTGTGGACATTTATGAACAGAAAATAAAAACAAAAAATATCCGACTGTATTTAAAAAAGCAAATGCGTCATAAAAGTCATATAGGAAATCATCAATAATTACAGACAAAATGAAAAAATAAAACCCACTGATGATCAATAAAAATCAGAGTTTATTAACAGTAAATTCGCACAAACTCAGACACATACAAATGTCAGACTGTTTCCTTTTAAAATGTCCAACAGAAACAGAATTAATTTCATTTAATTGTTTATTTTGAGCTTGTGCACTCCATGTACAGTTCTAATTATATACATTTTATTATTTGTACACAGATATACATAAATAATTTGCTGTAAACACTGTATATGAGAATTTTACTTAAACAATATGCCAAGAAAAATATACATCTAGAAATATACATAGAAACATTGTTCGTAAACATTATGTGTACACAATATATAATACATAAATATATACGGCTGTTCACTATTAAGATACAACCCTGGTGGCCCAAAAGGGGGTCAGGAAAAGGAAGACTTATTTACTTCTTCCCCCAGTTTCACTGTTTAAATTTGTATGGTTGAATTTTATCAGACAAATTAGTTGAAAACTTGCATTAGTGCACCAATACTAACTTTAAAACAATGTACAGGACACAAGTGTACCCAAAAAAGAGAGAAAAATACTGATTCAACACAACAGATCATATGCAACAAAATGAGTAATTTTATAAATAAAATCAAACATTTGTGTTCAAATATGTTTGTCAGAATCAGATCAGTCCGAGTTCATTTTTTCATTTTGTTTTAATGTTAAATTTACATCATGAATCTGATCTTTTTCTGCTTATTTTAATATATTAATTTGTGACTTTATCCTCTTTATTTTACACATAAAACACTGATTATTTGGAGTTGTTAAAGTCAAACTGAACCTGAACCCTTTTTGATTTAATGTGACGGAAACGTGACTTTAATGTTGTTAGATGTCGACAACTTTCACTGAATTTAAAGAAGATGAAAAACCTGAAACGGAGAAAAAAAGGCTGAAGAGACGAATGTGATGTGAACGGCATTGATCGACACAGAAACAGAAAGAAAAGAGTCAAAGCTGAACATTAAATGTGTCTGAAAAATGAAGAAAACCTGAAAAAACCAAGGATTAAACCTGGGACCAAACAGTGAAACCGACGCATTTACACTAAAATAAACAAAAATCAGCCTTTATATTTATTCATCAGGTTCAGAAGAGGAATTAAAACAACCAAACCAACCAACCAACCAACCAGCAAAAACAGTATAAACCCAGGCTGAGGTTCTGGTTCCTCTGGTGGAACTCCGGATTTATTTTATTGATGAATTAATTAAACGTTGAATGTTCAGACCCAGGTTTTGTTATTGAGTCTTGAACGCTTCACGTTGAATCCAAGGTTGAACATGTGGAAATAAAAACAGAAAAAAAACTGATCAAAAACAGACACACACACCAGAATGGATGGAGTAGGTGGACCGAGGAGGTGTGAAGCACCAGGACCAGACCACCTGGACCAGACCTGAACAAGACCAAATGAATGAAAAGAATATGTAATGGAACATCTGGACTGGGTCTGAACAGGTCTGGACTGGGTCTGAACAGGTCTGGCCTGGGTCTGAACAGGTCTGGACCGGGTCTGAACAGGTCTGGACCGGGTCTGAACAGGTCTAATCAGGTCTGGACCAGGTTGTGGTCTTGGTGGTCCTCATGTCTGTCAGGTTAACGGTCGCTGCACATGTGAATCAGTGTGTTTCTTTTGTGTTGAATGAAAATCAGACGCTGATCAACATGATTCTGTTTATTTTATTGATTCTGTTTATTTTATTGATTATATTTATTTTATCGATCTGTTTATTTATTTTCATTTTCTTGCTTCTTTTGTTGATGTGTTGTGTGTGTTGGTTGTTCTTCATGGGGTCAAAGGTCAGGATGATTGTGAGGTTTTTGTCCTTTTTTGTCCTGATGTGGACGTGTGTCGTGTGATGTGATGAGTTTCAGACTGTATTCACACCTGGACAGTCCTCTGTTCTGCTTATTTGATTTGGGTCAAATGTGGACTTTATTTTTTCGTTTGGGATGGATCACATTCTCCTTGCACTTTTTGCTAGTGGACCAAAATGTGTAAACAGAAGCATGTATGGGATGAACTGCGCTGGCATTGGACTGACAAGTTTGGGGCGGGGTGAATCATAGACGGCGGGTATTGATGAAGACTAACGTGGAAGGTGCTATGTGCAGTTATCGTTTTCGGACTATGTATTTATATTTTTCTATGAACCTCAGACCTGAACATGGGACATGAGCCTCAGACCTGAACCTCAGACCTGGACATTGGACCTCACCCTCAGACCTGAACCTAGGGCCTGAACCTTGGACTTGAACATTGGACCTGAACCTCAGACCTGAAATTTGGACCTAGATCTCATGATCCCAGATTCTATATCTATCAAAACCAGAACCAATGTTCACATCTTCAGTGTCCAACAGATAAAAGTGGAAAATAACTCAAAACACGTGACAGCGGTTTGAAAACTCATCCACCTCCATCCATCACCTGTGATCAGGCACAAACCAGATCTGGATCCAGGTCTGAATCCAGATCCATTGGTCCAGTGTGGACATTAGAGTTGATGTGTTTTTTCATTCATTAAACTGTGTAAATGTTTTGGATTCAGAACCTGATAATATGGATCCGTTTTTATAACATTTTTCTTTGTTAAGCCCTCCCAGTTCCTTCAAGCCCCTCCCCCTCTGTCAGGCCCCTCCCTCAGGGGGTGTTGTCTAAAAGTTGTCAACCTGCACAAAATGTAATTGACATTTTTGATAAATCGCCTGCTGTTGAAACTCAGGTTTTAATAATTATTCCTGTGGTCTGGTGATTGAGTTACTGACCTGAGGCCCTGTGGGGGGGTGGGGGTGGGGGTGGGGGTCCACTTCGACCTACACCTGACACAGGAAACCAATCCGTCCTGAAAACACAGGAACACACAGCTGAGGTTTGACATTGACTTCAGTTCATTGAGTGGAGAATAAACCCTGGGTGAACCAGAACCAGGACCATTCTAAACCTGGACCTGATCCTGACCCCACTCTAATCTGAGTCTAAAGTTAGTCCCAACCCTCAGATTTGCCTCACGTTCCCATGATGTAAGTGTTAGATCAGCTTTAGGTCCTCATAACGGATGTAAACTGACCGGGGAACACTCAACGCTGTGTGACACGCGTGTTGCTGAGTCGACACGTTGAAAACACGCCATCGCAGGAGAAAATCTGCACAAACAGCACATTTGAACATACAGCCACAAACAGACAATCTGACCAATGGGAGCATGGTAAAACACAACCCACCAATCAGCTGCTCCGACGCAGCAGGAAATCAGACCCAGACATGACAGAGACCCTGAATGCATCACCACGTGGTTACCATCACCACCATGGTAACGTTTACTTTGAGTTTTAATTTCAACATGTTCAGCCTGAAGTGTCTCTGTGATTGGACAGACCTTCAATCAATCAGAGCAAAGACGTCAGGGACAAAGAACAGCTTTAACCTTCTATGCTATTGTTTATTTGATCTAAAACACCATAGTTTACTGCCCTCACTTTGATTTACCTCTTATTTTATTAGTGTTTGTTTATCGTAAAATATTTAGTGACGATTTTTACCAATAAAATAATTTATTAAACATTTAATGATGTAAACACAGACTAAACATGTCCGGTGTTGCCACAGACACAACATGGCTATGGACATGGAGTCACCGTAGGAACGTAGTCGCGGTAGACATTTAGTTACTGCCGAAATGTAGTTGCCATGGACTCATAGTCACCAGGGACTCATAGTTGCCGTGGACTTGTAGTTGCTGTGGACTCGTAGTCAACGTGGACTTGTAGTCGACATGGATTTGTAGTCACTGCAGACACGTAGTTGTTGTGGACTCATAATCGCTGTAGACATGTAGCTGCCATGGACATGTAGTAGCCGTGGACTTGTAGTCACTATAGATATGTAGTCAGCATGGACACGTAGTCGTCATGGACTTGTGGTCGCCATAGACTTATAGTCGCCATGTACACGTGGTCACTGTAGACTCATAGTTGCTATGGATACATAGTCACCGTAGACTCATAGTCACCATAGACATGTAGTCGCCATGTACACGTTGTCGCCGTAGACACATGGTCACCATGGTCACCGTAGATACATTGTTGCATAGACACGTAGTTGCGATGGACTAGTGGCTGCAATCGGATGAGTCGATCAGTGTCAGACTGAAAAAACAAGGTCATGAAACGTCCTGAATGTTGACACTTTAGTATCTGCAGACCTGATTTTAACAATAAGAACCATTTTTATTCAAGGCTTTACAGATGGATGAGTTCATTCACAACCGTCAGTTTTTAACATGACTCGATCATGGCAGTTTTATTGAAAGATATTTATGAAGAACTTTTAACTAAATATTGCTGTTTTGTTGGATTTGTTACCATGGAGAAGTGGCAGATGTACGTATATATTGGACAAAACAATGCAGAAAAACCTGAGAAATGTTAAAATTTTAGGTTTTGATTTTCAAACTTATTATACAAATAGACACATTTATTAACACGTTT
The DNA here is from genome assembly GCA_029814645.1 of Fowleria isostigma. Taxonomy (NCBI): domain Eukaryota; kingdom Metazoa; phylum Chordata; class Actinopteri; order Kurtiformes; family Apogonidae; genus Fowleria; species Fowleria isostigma. The sequence goes on from JAPTGZ010000019.1 coordinate 43,431,240, forward strand.
AATTTAACACTATAATATTTGTAATAGTTGTGAAATACTTTTTCCACATTAACCCTAATATTTAATATATAATTCAGAAGCAATAATAACCTCCACTTTCACTCAGAACCAAAGATCATCCATCCGTCCTTCTGTCTGTCCGTCCATCCAACTCGACTGATATGAGCATTTGAACACATCACCAAAATTTATTTTAATCTGTAAAATGACTGCGTCTGATTCCTCCTGGGTCTGGGTTCAGATCTGAGTCTGGGTCTGGATTTTGGTCAGAGTCTGGGTTTTGTTGGGGTCTGGGACATGGTTTTGGTTTGGGTTTGGATCTGGGTCAGGGTTTTGATAAGGATTTGGGTTTTGGTTTGGGTCTGGGTCAGGGTTTTCATCTGGGTCAGGGTTTGGATTTTGGTTGGGATCTGGATTTGGGTTTTGGTCCGGGTCAGGGTTTGGATTTTGGTTGGGGTCTGGGTTTGGGTTTTGGTCCAGGTCAGGGTTTGAGTTTTGGTTTGGGTCTGGGTTTTGGTGTGGGTTAGGGTTTGAGTTTTGGTTGGGATCTGGGTCTGGGTCTGGGCTTTGGTTGGGGTCTGGGTCAGGGTTTTGGTCCGGGTCAGGGTTTGGTTTGGGTCTGGGTTCGGATTCGGGTTTGGGTTGCAGACAGAGTCAGATCAAGTCTGATCTAGGATCCGGTTGGTGGGAGTGTCATGGTCCAGAATCAGACCCAGGTTCTGCAGTAAACTTCAGCTGCTGAAGTTGTCGTGGTGTTCCCGGTGGAATCGGATCAGAGCCAACCGGAGTCGTCGTCTTCTTAAACTGGGCTAAACCTCCTGAAAGCGCGTCCTCATTTGTCCTGTTTAACAGTGAAGACGTGAAACAAACAGAATAAACAAGTGTTTGTGGTGAAGCTGCAGCGTCAGCGCCGCCGCCGGCGGACGTGCTCAAACTGTCATGGCCGCCTTGCCTGGCGTCGCCGCGGTGACAGAGGCTGAACAGAAGCTTGAAGAAGCGGAGCAGTTTGTCTGACATGGAGTCGTTTCATTTCTTCAGTTTTGTGGTGAAAGATGTTGGCAGTTTGAGGACGCACACGATGGAGGCGTCTATACTGTTTCTGTTTCACTTTGGTCCAAATTCAGCAGCAAACACAAGGTTGGTTAAACAACAGACAAACCAACACAACAAAGACACACACACACACACACACACACACACACACACACACACTACATGTTTTACTTTTAACTGATGGACAAGAGGAACATTTGCATTTATCTGCAGCTTCTAGAGGTTTGTGTTTTATTTATTCATCAATCAGACTCTTCTACTCGTTTCATTTTTCCAACAACATTGTTTAAACCCAATCTAAACCCAGAATTTAACCCAATCTAAACTCAGATTTAACTCGATCTAAAACCAGAATGTAACTCGATCTAAACCCAGACTTAAACCAAATCTAAAAGCAGAGTTAAACTCATTGTAAACCAGGAGTTAAACCCCATCTAAACCCAGAGTTAAATTCACTAAACCCAATCTAAACCCAATTAATCCCAATCTAAACCTATTCTTTCAATAGTAGAAAAGTGCAGATTTTCATTAGCAAGGAAAAGACACAACACGTCTTTGTGTCCCAGTTTTCTCTCCTTGTTTTCTTTTCTTTTCTCTTGTCCGGTGTTCTGTCCGTATGTTGATGTTTGCGTGTCTCCTTCCTGTTGACATGTTGACATTGTCATATGTCTTGCAGCAGAATGAGGTGACACTGACATGTTAATGGTCTGTGATTGGTCCTCAGCCCTCCCCTCCCATCATAAATTAGTCATGTGTTCACTCACCTGCTGCTGTTCACATCCATGAAATATGTATGAACTTCAGTCAGATTTAAGAGAACAATAACTGTCCCCCAAAACAAAACTGGACATCAGCAACCTCATTTACCCCACTTATCCCTGGTTATCCCATTGTGTTGCGTTGACTTGTGTTGTGTTGACTCATTGCATTGCGCTAACTTGTTGCATTGACTTTGTGTGTTGCTTTGAGTTGTGTTATGATGACTTCTGTAGTTTTTTTTCTTATGTTGTGTTGTATTGTGTTGTCTCATTATGTTGACTTGTGTGGTGTTGACTCATTGCGTTGTGCTAACTTGTTGCATTGATTTTGTGTGTTGCTTTGAGTTGTGTTGTGGTGACTTGGTGTGTAGCTTTTATTTCTTGTGTTGCGTTGTCTCATGTTGTGTTGTCTTGTTATGTTGACTTGTGTGGTGTTGACTCATGTTGTGCGAACTCATTGCATTGACCTTTTGTGTGTTGCTTTGAGTTGTGATGGTTTTTATTTCTTGTGTTGTATTGTCTCATGTTGTGTTGGCTTGTTATGTTAACTTGTGTGGTGTTGACTTATTGCGTTGACTTGTGTTGCGTTGACTCGTCTTGTGCAGCTTGTTGCATTGACTTTGTGTGTTGCTTTGAGGTGTGTTGTGATGACTTGAGTAGCTTTTATTTCTTATGTTGTCACGCGTTATGTTGTCTCGTTATGTTGACTTGTGTGGTGTTGACTTGTTGCGTTGACTTTGTGTGTTGTTAAGGACATCTGTGCAACGTCTAGGGGTCAAAGGCCAGCATGTCATTACTAAACGCCGCCGTGCATCTCTAACCCCTGGATCTGGGAGCAGTGGAGCGGCGGGCTCGGTTTCTGCGCTATTGCAGATTCATCAAACCTGTCAGGGCGATGGCATCTGGAATCCCCCATGGAGGCGGAGCCAGACCTGGTCCTGATGAGACAGATTCATCTTCCACATCCCGCCAGATCCCACAGACCTTACAGACCAGGGTTCTGTAAGAGGATGGTGAGTGACGGGAGGACGTGAAGTTCAAGCATCACCTGGTCAGAGACTCAAGTGGAAACCATAGTCCAACATAATCCAATGTGTGAAGGAGTTTGACTGCACTGAAATGTCCCTGTGATTATCAGAAGACAGGTCCCGTCCATGTATAGGGACGTGGATAGGGACAGGGATGTGGTCATAGACATGGATAGGGACGTGGATATGGGTGTGGACAGGGGCGTGGACAGGAGGGTAGACAGGGACAGGAGTGTGGACAAGGGTGTGGACAGGGATGTGGTCATGGACGTGGATAGAGATGTGGACATGGTGTGGACAGGCACATGGATGTGGACATGAGTGTGGACATGGATGTGGACATGGGCGTGGACAGAGATGTGGATGGGGTGTGGACATGGGCGTGGACAGGGATTTGGACAGGGACAGGGATATGGACAAAGGTGTGGACAGGGATGTGGACATGGGCATGGACAGGGACTTGGACTTGGGCGTGGACATGGGCGTGTGTGTGGACAGGGACAGGGATGTGGACATGAACATAGATGTGGACAGGGTCATGGTCGTGGTCATGGACATGGACAGAAGTGAGGATAGGGATGTGGACAGAGATATGGACGTGGTCATGGACAGGGACCTGGACATGGATAGAGACATGAAAATGGATGTGGTTGTGGTCAAGTACGTGGACATGGACTTGGACATGGACATAGTCGTGGTTGTGGGTGAGATTGTGGACATGGCTGTGGACATGGGTGTGGTTGTGGACATGGACATGGACAGAAAACCCCAGTCTGGTCCAGACACCGCTGTAAGAACTCTGTTTGGGTTTGTGCTCACTCGTTTCCATGTTCATGTTTCTGAGCTTCAGCAGAACGTTGGAGGTTCCTGTTGACGTCCATGTTGGTGGAGTGTCTCAGATGTTCGTCATGAGACCGGCTGATGTTAAATATTCATGTTAGTCTCAGCAGGATGTCCGTGTTGGTTTCTATGGAGATAAAACACTCCTCCTGCTGTTTCCACAGTGTTTCTTAATGAGTGTGAGCGTCCTTAACTGTTTTAATCAGCCTCATATTTACAGACACTAGTCTCACTATGTCTAGATGTAGGCTCCACCCCCTCCCCTGGACTCAGCCAATGAGGTTGAGTCAAAGTGCCGTTTCTTCAGCAGATGAATTTAACAGTGTTTTATTCAATTAATTAAGTGTTATATTGCATCAGAAAGTCACACTGAGAAGTGATGGATCTGAGTTTGATATTACTGACAGATTGAAATTAAACTTTAGACATAAATAACACCTGTTTTTACACAAACTTAAACGTGTGTGTAAGAAACATAAACATTAAAGAACCTGTCATCAGGTCTAATCACTTGGAAGCTTTTTCCTCTGAGGTGCTTTGGTTTTCATGAGTCTCATCTGTTCTTATCTGATTGGATTGATTCTCTTTTAAAGTCACATATCAACTCAAACCATATGTCCTTCCCACTGTTAGAACGTTTTGTAGTTCCTATAACCTTTGCAGGAACTAGGCCTTTTTTTCACGCATTTGCACAGCATAGGAACTATGAACCATGGACCATAGTTCCTAGAACCAGTTTAGCTCGTACTCCCAGGCAGGGTCTTCTTATGGTTCCATAGGAACTATATGACGTAGGTGTTTGGTGATTGGTAGAACTCTGGCCCCGCCCATTTCCATATATTTCTATCTTCTTGCAGTGCTGCAGTTTTTAAAAGTAACTGTTGTCTTTTTTCAATATTAAGAACGGACATTACGGTCTGGGTAAGAAAGGTCCCAGAAAACGGACCGGGAGCTCTGTGATCCGAGCCCTCTGGCTCCGTCGTGGTCTGAGGGGCTGTGGTGGCCAGCCGGCCCGGCTTGGCTGTGAGCCCTGCTGGTCGACAGAACTCACAGGGCACAGCCCCTTGGACCTCTGATCCAATAGCCTCTTGGGGATTATTTGGTTCCTTATTGCCTGTCCGAATGCAACAAAAAGTTCCCTTGGGGAGAGTAGCTCCTAGAACTAGATTTGAGGTGGATAGTTCTTAGACCTGAGTTCCTAGATCTACTCTGTGTGAAGCACCTCATGACGTTCACTCAGGGCTGTTTCTTGCTATAGCCAAACTAGGCAAATGCCTAGGGCCCCAAGCCACCAGGGGGCCCCAAAGCTGTATGTCCAGCCCCATCTGAGGTTAATTCAAATGTTCTGTCTTTATCTGTATCTGTCTCATGTGTTTCTTACATCCCTTATACAATAAACATAGAATATAAATAAAATAACCTTCAATGATAAGCTGTGGCTGGTGTTTTTGTCACATTATTAGTCATGTTTGTTGGGCCGCGTTGTCACACAGTTAGTGACGTAGTGCACCGCCCACAGGTATGATGGGAATGATTGACAGCTACCACCTACCATTCCTGTTTGTTAGAGAATTAAACAAAACAAACACCTTAAAGGCATCAAAAAGAAGATATCTCAGTGGTTGTTGTATTTTGTTATTTAAAGTAAACATTTTTTATAATTACTCAATCAGTTTTATTTAATTACATACAGAGGATTGTTGTTTTCCTTGTATTATAGTTTGTTTTTTATCAGTTTAAGCCTGAGTGCCTCAACTTAAGATGTTTCATATGAACTGTAGCTTGTTTTGTTCTTTAAGTATAATAGATTGTGGCATCGTCGTTGACCATCTAAAGGGTTAAGAATCTCTTCATTATAGTTTGACAAACTAGGGGCCCCCAAACAGCATCTTGCCTAGGGCCACCACAGAGCCAGACACAGCCCTGTGTTCAGTAAAACTATGGTTTTAGTTTCACAAAGATGAGAACATCCAGAAGAACATCAGTGTGGAACCACATCCAGGTTCATCTGAACCCAGACTAAAGCCCGGACAAGTCCAGTTCAACTAAACCAGACCTGGACATTGTGTGGCCCGATGGCTGACCCTGACGGACCCACATGAGGTCATTGGCAAATTAAAAGCCAATGCAAGTATGTATCATTAGAACAGATGTGACCAATACAAAGGTACTGCTTTTATTACTTAGAGGTTTTTCATCTGTCAGACAAGTGAAGTTTGAGGAAGTTGTTATCACCTGCTGACGGTTTCGGCTAATCCTTCAGTCTTCATCAGAGTTGTCAATGATTCCTGCTGATGTGTCTAAAAACAAAAAGAAGAAAAATGCACAGCAATAAAACCATAAAACAACCTCAGACAACAACTCGTGCGCCCAAAAGACGCATTAACCCTGGACAAAAAAAGTGTAACATCATTTATTAAACTGCAAATCATGCAATAAAACATACATTGGAGAAACCAGGATCATTCATGACATGGACAAAAGAACACCAGACAGAATATGAGAAGGAGACGACAGTCAGATTCACCAGAACACAAACAGCCAAACAGAGGAAAAAATCAGCTATCCCAGGTTTTAGTCAGGTTTCACAGGCTTAAAACGGTTTTAATTGATGTAAATCAGTCTTTAACTGGTTTAAATCAGTTTTAACTCATTAACATCTGATTTAACATTTAAATTAGAGTATAAATGGTTTAAGTAAGATTTAAGTGGTTTAAGTCAGGTTTCATTGACTTAAACCAGTCTTTAACTGATTTAAATCAGGTTGAACTGTTTAAGTCTGTTTTAACTGGGTTTTCAATCAGTATAATGATGACATTATCCACCGCTGGTTTGTTGAGGGTTTTTTTTGTTTTGTTTTCTGTTTTTATTGGGTCTGACTGATCTGATCAATAATGTCTTCACTATAATGTCTATATTGATTATTGTATTGCAGAGGTGGGACTTAGACAAAGTATAAGTACTTAGTTACTGTACTTAAGTAGATTTTTTTTGGTATCTGTACTTTACTTGAGTATTTATTTTCTGGCAGCTTTTGACTTTTACTCCCTACATTCGTGCATAAATATCTGTACTTTATACTCCTTCTGGCCCCCGGCTCAGACAACCCCGCATTAAAAATAACAGGTACAAACACTCCTTCATCCCTACAGCCATTTCGCTTTTAAATTCTGGACAGAGTAGGGGGAGTTGTTCCTGACTGGTTGTCTCTGTGGCGTTACTCAGGCAGTCTACTTTTGATTGCACTGTTGACTTGCACTGTTTGCACTTTTATCTTATCTTATCATGTCTTATCTTATTGTGTCTTATT
>JAPTGZ010000019.1:43544639-43555605 GCA_029814645.1 Fowleria isostigma
TAAATTTAAATAATTACAATTAAAAACAATTTTTAAAAATACATTAATTCATAAACATTCAAGAAATATTTTTTTTAATTTAATAAAGAAAATTTAAGAAATAAAGACAAATAAAGAAAAAAAAATAAAGAAAATGTTGTATTTAATCCTATTGTTTGGCCTTGTATGGGTTGTGGTCACGTCCACAGCATCTGTTACAGAAAAACTGAACCTGTTCTAATGGTCAAATCATGTCTTTAGTGAAATAACAGAGGTGTCAAAAGTCATCACTGAGGGTGTGGGAGGGGGGTCATCAAATATCGTCTTTATGGGGGAAAGAGTTAAAGGAAAAACTGTTTTCATTTTTTATTAGCACAAGTCCCTAAAATCAGACCCAGATCCACATATCACACTAATTCAAATTAAACATTATGATGTTCCAGACCTTAGGCTTCATACATTTTCCCTGACTGGACCTCTTTGATATTTAGTTGATGACCCCTGCTTTAGATGAACTACATTTACTCGGAAACCGACCAGTCATGGAGTTTTGTTTGATGACACCTGCCCTCACCTGTCGCCACCCCACACACATGTTTCCCAACGCCGACCACCGGGAGTTTCTTCTGTTGGAGAAGTGGAACTTTACCTGAAAACAAACAGAAATCATCAGGATGTGAGATTCAAACCCAGAACCTGATCAGAACCAAATAACACCCTTCAGACGGGTTGGTTCTCACTTAAATCCAGATGTTGAATGTCCATCTGCACACGCTGAAACTGAGCTTCGCTGTCCAGGTGTTTCCCATCCATCTGCAATACAGCGAATCACATGACCTGAGATCACAACCACAGCTCTGATTGGTCAGTTTCTTTCTCTCCCTCCCTTCCAAACATCCATCCATCCATCCATCCATCCATCCATCCATCCATCCATACATACATCCATCCATCCATACATACATCCCCACTAGGATATAGGAGGTTAGGAAGCAGGGTTTTAGGAGGTTAGGATGTAGGAGGCTAGGACATATGATGTTAGGATGTAGAATGTTAAGATGAAGAAGGTTAGGATGTAGGACATTATAAAACAGGATGTTAGGACACAGGATGTTAAGATGTAGAATGTTAGAATGTAGGATGTTAGAACGTAGGAGGTTAGGATGTAGACTGTTAAGACACGGATGTTGGAGATTAGGACATAGGATGTAGGATGTTAAGATGTAGAATATTAGGATGTAGGATGTTAGGACAGAGGACGTAGGAGGTTAGGACACAGGATGTTACGATGTAGAACGTTATGGACTACATAGTCCATAACTACATAACATGTAGTCCATGAATGTTACAGATGTTAGAATGTAAGATGTTGGTATGTAGGAGGTTAGGACATATGATGTAGAATGTAGGATGTTAGAACATAGGATGTAGTATGTTGGGATGTAAAATGTAGGACGTTGGTATGTAGGAGGTTAGAACGTAGCATGTTAGGACACAGGATGTTTTGATGTAGAATGTTATGGTGTAGGATGTTAGAATATAGGATGTTGATATGTAGGAGGTTAGGACATATAATGTAAAATGTAGGATGTGAGGATGTAGTATGTTGGGATGTACAATGTAGGATGTTAGGATGTAGAATGTTAGGGTGTAGGAGGTTAGAACGTAGGATGTTAGGATGTACAAGGTGTGGGTGGGGTTTGAGGGGGCGTGGTCCTGCCTTGAAGCGGGTGCTGCTGCGTTCCACCAGCAGGTGCTGGAGGTCATCTCTGGTCTTCAAGGCCTCGTGGACCCAGTGAGACAGTTTCCCTCGACCTGCACCGAACTCCACGAAACACCGCCCACCTCCCAGCAGCCCCAGGGCTTCCAGATGTCCTAGGATGGACGACTGGAGACACAAACGGGTGAGACAGATGAGACCAGAACATGGTGGTCTTGGTGGGCGGGGGTCATATGATAGACTGTACCTCCTGCTTCAGGTGTTTGCTGGCAGAGTCTCCGTTCTTTGGGTCGTCGAGCTCATCCTGGAGGACGGAGTGAGACAAGATGCTATCCTCCAGGTCACACTGCAGACCTACAACAACGAAACTATCAACAACAGTCTGATACCAGCTAAAATTATTAGAATTTACAGAAAATCATACAATAGGTCCATACGTTACTGTCAGGTTTCTCTACCTGCATCATTTACAACTATTCAATCAATAAAACTAATTTGTACAACTTTTAATTCTCGGTCCATGTCAACTTCTTCCAGGTTTATCTCCATTATCTGCTTGAGCCTGTGTACATTTCTGCACACAGCCATAGTAAGAATAACAAGAACAATAAAGGTTTTTATTGAAAAAAATTTCTTGTAGGCGGATCTTAAAACCAGTTCACCTAAAAATAACCCCGAAAAGAAGCTGAAAACTTTGACATAAAGGCCTGATAATCAGTAGATATAGTTGTAGTTCACACCTTTAAAATTAGTCACATATGAAAAAAAAAAAATACAGACTACAGCTGCGCAATATATCGTTTGAGCATCATCACTGCAATGTACGTGTGCGCAATAGTCACATCACAGGTCCTGCGATGTATGCAGGAGGAAAATGAACTCAATGTGTTTTCATCTAATTTCAATCTGGGTACCTGACAGACACTGCACACAGCCATCCACCAATCACTATCATTCTAATCTTTTTGCTGAAGCAGACCACATCCCTGCACATGGAGGAAGTCACTGGTAACAACATTGAAAAATGAGCGACAAACAAAAGTAAATCACTGTAAACTAGGAAGAAAATCCCCAAAAAATGAAGAAGAAAATCATCAAAAACAAAGAAGAAAATCACCAAAAACAAAGAAAATCACTAAAAATGAAGAAGAAAATCACCAAAAACAAAGAAGAAAATTAATGAAAATGAAGAAAATCCCCAAAAACAAAGAAGAAAATCACTAAAAACCAAGAAAATCACAGAAAACAAAGAGGAAATCAACAAAAACAAAGAAGAAAATCACTGAAAATGAAGACTTGGTGCTAAGTAGAAAAGCAACATCAGTTCTGTGGAATTATTTCAGCTACAAGAAAGATGAAACTGAAACACGTGTTCTTGTCGACAGTGACCTGTTGACACAATCAGAGGAAACACAACTAATGTATTTGAACATTTCCATTGGCACCACAGCTACTATATCCTCCTGAGTATTTGTTCATATCACAATATATATCGCAGGGTTACAAGAAAATCGCTATGTCAGTTTTTTTCCAATGTCATACAGCCCTAATACAGTCAGAAAATCAGATGAGGGTGAATGTGACTTGCATCCTGCCTGGTGGAACTACGCTACATTTGGTACTAATTGTATATTTTGCAGAAGAAACATTGTTCGTTAAAGTGCAGGTGATGAAGCTCAGGGCGCATCTACTCACCTTTAACTGCCGTCTTCAGTTTGTCCACCAGAGACATCAACTCTGTCCTAGAGCGCTTAGACAAACACACCTGAAGCAGAGGCACAGTCATGAAACACACCTTCAACACACATACACACCTGAGACAAAGCATGTCCGAGACTTTACCGGATCCACCACGTCGTCTTCATCAGCCGATCCAGCGTTCTGATCCTCCACGTAATAAACCTACATCAAACCCACATGTTGACACACAGTCTATGGTTCAGGCTTCAACACTGGTGTGGTCATGTCTCGGTTCAGACTCACAGGTTTGGATTTCTCTCTGGCGTTACACCTCTTCAGGTGATTCTCCAGTTTGCTTTGACACACGGTGCTGAAAAATGAAGGAATAAAAAAAAAAAGTAAAAATAGATAAAATTCCAGTGTCCCTGTATGTCAGGGTCCTGTTCCATGTGAATCAATCCCCAGTTGAATGTGTGAGATTGTCAGGTTCTCTCTCTATGTTCCAGTCCTGTGATCTGGATGCAGGAGATCAATCTGACAACAGAAGTGGGCGGGGCTTTGACTGGAGGAGAACTCAACTCATTCAGTCCAAGTCCATATATGACTTCTATCAGTGACCAATAGGAAATAGATTGATATCTGTAACTATTTACATGTTATAAACCAGGAGTGTCAAACTCATGTTAGTTCAAGTGTGATGTAAAAGCAAGAAATAGAACCAAAAACAGACTAGTTATAAAGTCTGGGTCTGAATAACATTGGCGTGAATGAGAGGAAAAATTACTGATCTGTGTGCTTAGAGGTCTGTGCATCAAAAACAAAAATGTTTTCAGATTAAAATGTGAATAGTCTTTGAAAAAAAGAGTTTTTACAACATTTTGATGAATAAATTGTTCCTGAAGCCCCAAAAATGTGAGAGTTATGAAGAGTTGTTTGTAGATTTTCTAACATAAAACCCAACCCTCTGCGCTCTAAGTTAGAGTGGGGATGATTTCAGTCGATCAGCTGTCAGCGTTCTGTTCTCATTGTATATGAATGGGGTTTGGTGTGGTGTTCTTGAGTGGAAACTATATGGGATATCGTTATGACGTGTGATGTGTCACATACATGATCTTTGGGCCGGGTCGCACATTTGTCATATTTCAGAATAATTTTAGGATCGATCGTGTGGGAATGGTAGCCACTTGAAAATGGCTCAATTAATTTTGGATGGAAGAATTTGGCCAGTTTTTCACAACTTTAACAAAATCCATGCATTGGAATGTCAATCCAGATAATAGCACATCTTTCAAGACCAGACTTTTTTTTCACATTTTTACAATAATATATTTCGGTCTATTTCCAACACTCTGAGACACATTTTTTGCCAAAGTTTTTGAATAATTCATAAATCAGTCTGGCCAACAATAGTCCCCTGTGCCTTGGATTAAATGTAAGCACACAGGAAATTAGAAATTAATCCAACTAGTAGATTCATCAGAGAGGATGTTGGAAGAAATTGCTAACAAAGATGATGAAGGACAGCGTCTTCACTTATGACAACTGACCAGTGAGGTTAAAAAAACAAGATAACAAAACTTGTTGGACATCTAATACTGAAAGATTCTCCTTTTCCACTCATTCTTTCATTTTAGATCTAAATTCCCCCTGGCGACTGATCCCAGATCAATAATCTGATCAATAAAGACTGACTCACTGTTTGGGGTCTAATGGACAGACGATCCTCCGGCTGCCGTCCCCCTCCTGAAAACCACAAACATTCATGTCATCGCAGCCACACCCGAAAATCACTTCAATGACTGAGTCAAACACAAAACTCTACAGGAGCTTTTGAGCCGAATTTGAGGAAAATTGTGCGCATTACATCTTTGGGAAATGCAAAGATGTAATATATATGCTTTAATGCAAGACGTTTATAATCTATGCTTTTCAGGCTTCTCAATCAAAACTGATATTTATGACATTTAAAAAACATGTTTGTGCATATTATATGAAGTATTTAATAATAAATATGGATTTATTAACTTAAACCCATCATTAGTTTTGTACTGGCTCTGATTCATACTCACAGGATCATGGGTATTGTAGTATATAGTACAGCCTAATAATGGGCCCTCAGATGTACTAATACTAGTTCAAATGTTTGTGATTCTTTTGAATAGTGTTTAATTTTTTATAGTAAGATAAGACTTTATGTCTCCCAGTGAGTAAATTCAAATGTCACAGCAGCATTTATATTAAAGTGAACATTCAGAACAGGCAAAATAATAATAATAATAATAAAATATGAAGAGTATGAAAATAAAAAAGTATATTAAATTAAAATAGTAATAAAAAATGTACACATATACAGGTATTTACAAACCAGTGAAGGACAACAATGCAAACTACTGCATATTACACTGAAATTGTTTTATATTTTAGAAGATCTGTAAACACAAGGACAATAATATCAACAATTTAAGGTGAGACATGGCAGGCAAAAATATCGATTTTTTTCATATAGCGGTTAATTTTGAGATTCTGGGCTTGTTTACTCCTTCAATATGTGTTCTCTCAAGGTGTTATAAAGAAAATGTTGAAAATATACATGAATATTTTTTTTATAGTTTGTTTACTTCCAGCAAAGAGTTTTTCCTGAATTTATCATGGTTAGCATTCCAAAGCAACATTTCAAGTTTCAGGTGTAGGCCTTGTATGTCTGGAATGTGATCAAATAATCAATTTTTATGAGCTTGAAATATTTTATATTATTATTACTAAGGGCCTGAGCATTTATTCTGTTTTTGAGCAACTGTCTCCTATAGAAATATATTAAATTCTCCAATGTAAATCTCTAAAAGCTGTTTTCTTTTAGAGTTTTTGGTAATTCACAAAATTACCAAAATGAGTTTTTGGTAATTCTCCAGTAGAAACATCTCAGCCTATGTATCACCCATTTACACCAAACTTTACAATTATACACTTAGTAGTATTCTGAAGATGTTTACAGAGGGATTTGTTAATAAATTATTCCTGGTCTGATTTATGTGACACTTTAATCAAAACAATATGTCAAAAATGTTTGTTTTTTTAAACTATGGATAGCATATTTTCATTTCCTCAGTGATGAAAGCAGATATCCTGAAATCCTTCCGTATATTTTTTTTCATCTTATGTGTGAACAAAATGGAAAAAAGAATTTTGCACCAGGCTTTATCGTATATTCAAAACTATCTACCAAAAATATATGCAAAATCTCATATACGAGATAATGCTTGATTTGCATAATTAAACATACAAATTTCAAAACCTTGTTATAATTTTTTTCATACTTATGTAAGTAATTAACAGGAGGTTTCATGGTGATATTTGTTATTTTGAAATTTTACCCAACAGTACCACCTGCCGGCAGAGAATGGAACTGTACGATAGCTTCTAACGGTGCGGTGTATTTTCATTTGTACAAGTGTGTTTAATTTCTCTGGACTAATAATCGGATCACCTCTGGAGTCTGAAATGTCACATTTAACCTGCGGAATCGATTTAATATATAAAAGTAAAGAAGAATCCGGTCTGAGGACACGATGAGGAGCAGACTCATTATCGTGCAGAGCTTATTATACAGCTACAGAGCTCTTATTGCAAAGCTCTGCGCGTCCCTGAACTCACCGCGGGTTCGTGAACTCACCATGATAGCGTGTTCTCCACAGAATCGCTTCCCTTTGCCCACCACCATCTTACAGAACCGCTTTTTTTTCTTCAAGAAGAACTCACATCTGCCAGGTAAGGGGGCTGCCATGTTGGCTGACAGACCAGCTGACCGATGCTGCCTTTAGGTGCCTGCACAACTGTAGGAAAGAGAGGTTTACACAGAGATGTCAAAATTGAAACGGGTTCATTTTTTGAAATATATATATATATATTGAAACACTCATTATTTTTAATATTCATGTACATACTAAATAGATGGTTTTGGTGTCAATAAATAAAGGGTTTTGTTTTAATAAAATAAATTCGACGAGCTTTCACTTTTTCCCTTAAACGCCTCTCTCACTTTTGATTAGTCACAGTCCCTTCCTCCTCTCTGATTGGCTGTTTCTTATGTTAGTTATCGCCTCGTCCCGCCTCCAGACCGCAGCTCTGTGGAAGTGGGCAGTGACGTCATTCATGGACTGTCCATGCCATGATGGCGGCGGCAGCAGCAGAGCGGGGCGGCGGTCCCGGTTCTTCTCCTCCTGGTTCCTCCCAGACGGCGGACTACTCGGTACTGGTCGTGGTGGGAGCGCTCCAGCCCGCCGGCCTCTTGGAGCGGATACTGCAGCAGATAGACTCAGGTGAGTTTTGGAAAAGTTATCTGCACCGAAGACTCCCTAGAACCGGACCGCATCCCCGGTCCACAGGGCGGGAAGTCCGCGTGCCCCTTCACAATAAAACCCATGACGTCTCCGATGCTGTTTTGTCCCAAAACTGTTAACAACATGTTGTCTATTCTGATTTTCCTCCCACGTTTCCTACCTGGGAGTCGAACCACGTCACAAGTTAATTCTATATAAATGTCATTTCAATCCTCAAACACTAAAAACGCACTGTTAAACATTTCTAAGGGATAGACACAACTCCTAGCATGCTAAGCTAGCGTCCTAACGTGAAGTAGTTTCCTCCTTCGCAGTTTTAAATGTCTCCAAACCCACAGAGACCACAACCACATTGCATATAACACCTTTCACTTAATTTCCTGATGTGTTTCCGTGGGTCCCAGGCGTGGACATCCACTGGAGACACGTTTTAACGGGTTTGGAGACATCCCATCCGCCCTCAGAAGCAGCTGTTTGAGTTTTTGTGGTTAAATTTAGCTGTGACATCAGAGCGGACATGTAGGACATCCTGCCCGGCTGTTCAACCCCAGGTTTAAGGGGATGTTTTTGCGACGAAAAGTGGCTTTAAATGGCCCCAATTTGAATCTCTTTGTAGCACTTTTCTGTGTACCATTTTGGGTGATTATGGTATGTAATATAATTGTAACGTTGTCAAAGTAAAATGTTTAACTAACAGACGCTGATGTTTCACACACGGCCCGACATTAATATTGATGAAGTTTTGTCTCCCAAATTTATGGCTGCATGTTACATCACTGTAACACTTAAAACCTTATTTATTATAATATTTTGGTTTGTTTTTTTTTTAAAGAAAGAAATAAACTTTTGTGGTTTTATTTTGAAAATCCCACCAAACCGGATACAAAATATTTGTTTATGTAGAAAAAAAAACATAAACTTTAATAAACCATCAGTCAGATGTCTCTCAAACTAGTTTGACCTCTGTAATATTTACTCGGTGGACAGTTTACTCAAGTTTTAATGATCTGGTTTATTTCCAATAATCAGTCTGTGTAATAAAGGATTCATTTCATTATTTTGTTTACTTAGAGCTTTGTACTCCACGTACAATATTTATTATAAACATTTAATTTCAATGTATGTACACAGATATACATTGGGAATTTTTTGTAAACACTATATGGACCCCTTGATGAGTGACGTCATGCACACGTGATTTTTTTGCTCTGTCTCAAACTGGAGAGTTAAAAGACTGTGCTCCTGCAGCGCTCTGCATTGATTTTAGCCATGAAGTTATCAAAAGACCGCACCAAATTTAAATACAGCCGAGGACCAACAAACACATAAACAAAAAAGCCACTTATCTGGTTAAATGAAGGATGAATGGATGTAAGGAAGGATTTAAAGTTTTCCAACTCAAATCCCAGTTATCCAGATATAACACCAGACAATGCCCCGCAGGAAACAGCCGTAGATTCAGAAAAATTAAGGATGAGTATGGACACAATTCAAGGTATGATGAAAAACCTTCAGAAGAATGTTTTAGAGACCGTAGTGGAGAAATAGGAGATGAGGGAAACAGACACGATAAACGGAGCAACCAACACGGAGATGACAGCGGGGGGTGGGGGCATCATAGACAGTAGGAAGATATAAAACATATTTATAGAGGACGCTCAAGGAATGGACAGACAACCAGGCATGGCCAGACAAAGGATGCCTTGCGTTCATCGTTTTAGACCAGGGGTAGGTAACTCCGGTCCTAGAGGGCCGGTGTCCTGCATGTTTTAGATATTTTCCTCTTCCACACCTGGAAGCCATTATATTGTTATCAGGCTTCTGCAGATCTGATGATGAGCTGATCATTAATTAATCCAGGTGTACTGGAAGAGGGAAATATCTAAAACATGCAGGATAGTGGCTTTGTAGGACTGGAGTTGCCTACCCCTGGTTTAGACAGTGTGAGGCTCCCAGCTGAGCCGAGCCGGCAGCGCAGCCCCTCGGACGTCGCATCGCCGCAGAGCCCACCAGCAGGGCTCTGTTGTCTGGGACCGTTCTGACCCAGACTGTACTTTCCATTCTTGATACTGAGAAACGACACCAGTTACTTTTAAAATTGCAGTGCAGCAAGAAGTGGAAATATTTTCCACTGGTGACAGAACCCACAGTTCATCAGGTAGAAGCTTTTTACTAAATACACTTAGTTTTGCGTTGTACCTTTCACAGTCATCAGCACAAAGGTGATCTAAACTAGCCATACTTTTGTCTTTGATTTTCCTTTTTGAACAGATGTTTTTGAAACCATGACAACAGTGGTTGCTTTAGCTAAGTTGTATTAGCAGGAGCAGTGCTTTTGCCCTCCAGCGTACTGCACATGTGCGGGATTACCAGAAATAAACAATAACATTCAACGTGTCCATACATAGAGAATTTTACATAAAAATATTAGAGCCCGATTGATAAATCAGTGAGGCTGATTAATCGGCCGATTATTGCGTATCTCCGATTAATCAACATCAGCCAATTTGGCCGATTATACTCTTTTATACTTTATACTTCTGTGTAGACTTTCTGGCTCCGCTGTGTGTTTGTTGACTCCATATGCCTGGCCCCTCCCCCTGCCACTCACTCACAGAGCAGAGACACAGACATATGTTGAAGTGCAGACTCACGTGTCCTGGTGTCAGGGACATCATAGTTTTGTTTCAGATCTCCCTCAAATGCAATGAATTATTTTAGTGAACAAACACCCATCCACTCACAGACACAGCGGAAACGTGAACACTTTTCAGTGTGACCGTGGAGGAGTCGTCTCCTCTGTTCTGATCATCATTTCATGTTTAATGAGAGTTTTTGTGTCGGCGTGATGTCATAATCCAGTTATTCCCCCTAACCCTAAGACACGTAACCCGGACCAAATGACCCTAGAATAGGAGTACCCTGGTCTGCAACGGAAGTCTGACCGGCTGACGGTTCTTTTAAACTCTGTGGAAAAAAATGGGGGTTTTGAAATCATGCAAATCCTGTTTAATGTGGGCTATTTATTTGATTATTGAATTATATGATCACATAATCAGATTTTCTGGAGGGACTTTTATTACAACGTTTTACTGTTGGGTAAGTGTCATCTGTGACGTCATCACAGAAACTGCACCAAACTGCCCTGTTTGTTTTACATGTGCATCATAACTTTATTGAAGACACTAAACAGCTTCATAAAGTTGTGTAAATTATTATTGTGAGACAACCAGTGATGTGACTGTTAATC
>JAPTGZ010000019.1:43555705-43567209 GCA_029814645.1 Fowleria isostigma
TTTAATTGGCATTTCGGTAAGAGGGCGCACGGTCAAAGTAAGAGGGCGCAGCGCCCCTGATCCCCCATTTAGAAAAACCCCTGAATATGCGTACATCTACAAACTGTCCTCTAAAAAATGTGAATAACATTAACTATGAATTTTTTAAGAAAAATAAGTGCAATTTTAACAGTATTTTGCCTCAGTTTAATCATTTACACCATGGATCTACAAATACCCAAAACATTTAGTAACAGAAGAAGGGATGTAAGGATATATCCTTAATTGGTTAAAAATCGATACAAATGAGAGGGATTAAAATTTGATACATTATAAAGGGGGATCAATGCACTAATTTCAACAATAGGATGCGCTGTCTGTTATTAGTGCCACTTGTTTTGACATCACGGTCCACAAGTGTTGCAGACTCTGCACCACACCGCTCCTTTTCATTCTTATGGGATGTGTCTCGACGCTTCCGCAAAGCATTGTGGGTAAGCAGCGCGTCCAAATCGCCGACTAGCAAGTGCTTCGGACTCCGCACCGCACCACACCTGTTCCTTTCTATGGGATGCGTCCTGACATCTGAAGACACTTCCGCAAAGTGTTGTGGGTATAATGGGTCCATCGCGCATGGCGAGTTTTCATCCTCTCGTCAAAACACATACTGGAGAACATATCGCAGAGGTTCTGAAGAGTGCTAAGGCAGAATGGGAGCTTGAAAAGACTAATCACGAGATAGCTGTTGTGACAGATAACACACAGAACAGGGTTGTTGCTGTGACAGAAGCTAATGGAGCTACCCTCGCACAATCATCATGTACCCACTGGTTGGAACAAGCAGTCTGGAAGGAAAAAATTTTATTTGAATCTGTATCGTGAAACCGAAATCGGGATTCGAATTGTATCTTGGGGTAAATGTATCGTTACATCCCTAAACAGGAGCAATACTGGTCAAATTGTTAAGGCTTTTCATGTTGTTTATATTTGTTCAGATTATTGACATTTTTACAAAACATGTACAACAATTTGAGAAATGTGAATAGAATGAAGAAAAATAAACACAAATTACAAAACACTAAACAAATAAGAACAAATTACTTTTGTTACTGAACTGTTATAAATTCCGGTAGCTGTATTATGCTAATAGCCTAATAAGCTATAAATAATAAGAACTAAAAAAATAATGATCTCTAAGTGCATAAAAATGTGGAAAAACATGACATTTTTGCTGAAAAAGAAGTACAATTTTAACAATAATATGCCACAACTTATCATATATACATGTGCATTATATGTAGATCTCACTGGATCCATAAATACACCAAACATTTCGGAACATTATGTTGTTGAAATTTGGAGTTTGGAATTTAAATCAGTTTGACACACTTGATTGTTAATATCTTCAGTGTAATTTTCTTGTTCAAATTCATCTCATGAGCTACATTGGAACCTTTGGTGGCTGGTTTTGGGCCATGGACTGCATGTTTGACACCTCTGACTTAAGTAATCTTAATCTAAACAGAGCTTGTCATGGATTTGCGTTGAGATAAACTGTGGTGAATGCTGACATTACATGTGTTATTATTCACACATAGACATGTTTCACTGAACGTCTGCCTCTAGTAGTGAACATTTACTGGAGAGTAAGAGCTGTGTGTTAGGGGTGAAATGTTGGGTCATGGTTTGATGTGATATCAGTGATGCCTGTGGTCGACGCGTGGAAATGGTTTTTACCCTCTGCCATCACCGCTGGGAACTGTCACCAGTTTGTCGTCCTTCTGTCCTTTGGCATGGACTTGAGGTCAAGGGTTTTCAAGTTTGGGTACGTTTTTTTTTTCCAGAAGTTAGTAAAAAGTTTGGAAATACTGCACTTGTATTATAGTTTTGATAGAATAGTTTGATGTAATATGGGCATTAGGGATGTAAGGATACATTCACCCCACAATTCAATTCGAATCCCAATTTTGGGTCCACGATACCGATTTGAATCAATTTTTTTATTTTTTTTTTCTCCTTTCCAGACTGCGGTTCCAACCAGTGGCTACATGATGATTAGCTTGTGCGAGGGTAGCTCCAGTAGCTTCTGTCACAGCAACGACCCTGTTCCGTGTGTTATCCGTCACAACAGCTATCTCATGATTAGTCTTTTCAAGTTCCCATTCTGCTTTAGCAGACTTCAGAACCTCTGCGTTATGTTCTCCAGTATGTGTTTCGAAGAGAGGATGAGTTTGTAAAACAAAACTCGCTATGCACAACAGACCCATTGTACCCACAATGCTTTGTGGAAGCGTCTTTATGTGTCTGGACGCGTCTTATAGAAATGAATAGGGGCGGGACGGGGCGGAGTCAGCAACACTTGCAAGTGGACCATGGTATCAAGACAAGTGGCAGTAATAACAGACAGTGCCTCGTATTGTTGAAGTAGCACATCAATACCCTTTTTTGATGTATTGAATTTTAATCCCTCATATTTGTATTGATTTTTAACTGATTAAGGATATATCCTTACATCCCTGTTGGGCACACAGTAAGACGGTGATCATAACAGTGCTAGTGAGAACAGTGAGTTAACAATCTTGGGTTTAATGTGGTCTACAGGGTCTGTAAGGTCCACCTCTGCATGAACAGTGAATGTACCTGCTTTGGAACGTACCATGAAGTAATGGTACTAATGTTAGGAATGACGTTAAAGGGATAATGTGGATGTTGACAGGTGTTGGAGCAGCACGCATGTCGGTCTAATGGTAAACAAGTCATGTTCTAATTAGGGGTGTGAATTAGCAAGAGTCTGGCAATTTGATACAAATCACAATACTGGGATCGTGGTACACAATGTATTGCAATACTGTTAAGGTGATATTTTTTTGTTTGTTTTTGTTGCTTTTCTTTTTTTTTTAAGATCATTTACTGAAAAAAAATTGAAATATGCCAGAAATGTGCACAAACACTAAACACATTTTTATTTGATCAGAACAGGATCTAATGCTTTATCACAAAACTTTCTCTCTCTGTAAAAACTTAAGTTAAGGATTTGAATAAAGTTATAACATCCGACTTTACAGCACAAAAAACATACAAATAACTAAAAAAAATTTAAGAAAATATGTTTTTCATTCATCCTCGTAACATTATTTTCCCGCGATTCCAACAAAAGAACTAACATCTACCTCTTTCAGATGATAAAAAGTACTTAAAGGATGCTTGAAATTACCATTATTTAATAAAACAGCATTGTCATTGTAACAAAAACTACATGCATGACCTGCAATATCACAATACTACTTCTGTAGTATACAGAGTAAAATATCCATGTCAGTAAAATTAAAAGAGCCTGATAAACAAAAAAGAAAACCAAAGAACAAAAATTAACCTCCGCTATGTCTGCATTTGGATAAATACCTAAAAATATTGATATAGTAGTTTATAATATTGATACTGTATCATGAAATAAAATATCGTGATATATTACAGAACTGACATTTTCTTACAACCACACAACTTGCATGTGTTTTTCTTAGAATTATGTAATCTTGGAGTTCTATTTTTTTTTGTGTCTTACGAGCAAGGAACCAAATATGGTAACTTCACTGACCATTATTTTCTACATGACAATGAAGTCTTATTACATCCTCCAATAACACACTAAGGTTGAATTTTTTAAATGTCAGTATTTCAGTGTGTATATATGAGTGCCTTGTAAAGGGTTCATGGTTCCAGTGGTTTTGTCTCTGATCGTCTCATATCTCACATTCTCTGTCTGGTCTTTATCAGTTTTGTGATATCGTGTGTTTTTCATGATCCAGTCAGAATGAAGCTGAAGGTCGACAGCTTTAGACACGTTTTAGGAAAGATCACTGTAAAGTTTGTGTAAAATGTACGGATAAATTAGCTGGACATCAGTTATAGCCAGATGCCTTTTCACCGATGACAAATAGATATACGTATATATATTCATAGATAATGTGATGAATGACTGAAAGACACATCAGCGGTTAAAGGGTTAAAGTGGGATAAAAAAACAATAAAAACAATATAAAGGAACAGAAGCATTAGTATCAACCAAAAAGGCATTTTAACTATAGGTATCAGCATCTGTTGAATTCAGAGGTGGGAAGTAACCAAGTATAAGTACTTAATTACTGTGCTTAAGTAGATTTTATAGGTCTCTGTACTTGAGTATTTATTTTTCTGGTAACGTTTTACTTTTACTCCCTACATTTTTGCGTAAATATCTGTACTTTATACTCCTTACATTCTCAGAATAGACTCGTTACTTTTTCAAACTAAACGGATGTGTCAGTACATAAAATACGTCGCTTCAGAGATGGAACATCAAAGTAGTGGAAAGAAGAGAGCACAGGCTGTGTTCAGGGTCAGTTCAGTACCACTGACTGTGGAATTAGTAAATGTTTTATGATTTATCCTGTTAAACTAGAAAAGCACTCGGAGAGCGCAGACTTCCACCAAACATGATAGTTCTCTCCCATATTGTGACTCACGCCAAAGTAATAATCCGACATTTATTTGTAGATATTTTAAAGTAAAGTAAAGTTGGTAACAGACAGACTGCGCAGAGTGCACTGGCCCCTCCCCTTCCATACACACAGCTAAGTGAAGCGCCGGTAGCCCCGCCCACATCCACATGGAGGAGAGAGACATGACTTGCACTATTTGAACCAAATTAGCGCATTTGGACGGGAGTAAAATGTCGGATCACTCCCAAAATCTAATCAATTGTTCCTTGTGTCATTTGATGTCCTGAAAGTTTCTTCCAAATCCGTCCAGTAGTTTTTGCAAAAGTTGCTAACAGACAGGCAAAAACATAACCTCCTTGGTGGAGGTAATAGGTATTGTTTCATTTATGACAAAAAATTCACTTTTCAGTTTTGTACTTTATTGCAATTGCAAAGTTGTACGTTTTATTTAAGAAAAGGAGTTGAATCAGTACTTCTACTTTTACGAGAGTATTTTTTTTTTTTTTCACACAAGTAGCTGTACTTCTACTTAAGTACAGAATGTGAGTACTTTGGCCACCTTTGGTTGAAGTACATTTTTAATTTAGTGATGGATTTATTGTTGATGTTTCAGTGTATGTGTTTTTCATCTGAATGTGTGATGAAACATCAGTGAACAAAACTGAACATGGTTTATTTGTTCTAAGAGCAGATAAAAATAAATAAACACCTTTTTATCATAAACTAACACAATGTTTGGGTCAAATTTGCTCTGATTTGACTAAATGCTTGAACTTACCTTGAAAATTGCTCATGTTTACTTTGAATGTTCTCATTTTTGTGCTGAAAAACATGTTTTGGATTGCTTTGGGGTCATATCTGAATCATATGTGTTGAAGTACCTGTTGATGGTCGTAAATGATGTAATCTTCCAGATCCACAATGGTCTCATTATTTTCATTTTTAATAAAAATCTTGATGACTGTTGTTATCACGTCTTGAGTAAACGTCATTCTTCTGTTCTCTGAAACATTAGTTGAGGATCAATCACCTGTTTGTTAATTCAGGGGGATATTTCTGCTTTATAAATACATCTGTTAACATTTGTTGGATACGCTGGTGAACTCAGTGTGAAGCTGCAGAAACTGAGGCGTATGTTGGCTGAAACCTCTGTCTGTGCGTTTCCTTTTGCAGGCGTGCGGTGCTGGCCGGTGGATCTGGACGTGTCTGTTGTGGATCAGCAGCTGAAGCTCTTTGTTTCCAGACACTCCGCCTTCCTGTCAGAGGAGGTCAAAGGTCAGTTTAACCCTGGTGATCCCATGATGTTCAGCTGATTCCTCAAGTTTAACTCTTAATGTATTCGTACCTAATCTTAGAGGAATAATGTCCTACAAAATGAAACTAGGACCAGGACAGTGAAGACCCATCTGTTAACAAAATGAACACGGATGAATAAGAAAATTCACAAAATGATAAATAACAAAGAGAAAATAAGCAACAAAAATGAATAAAAACAAAGTGATCAATAAAATGAATAAAAACTTTACAAATTCCTGTCACATGGAAAAAATTAAGTAAAAAACAATAAAATAAGCAACAAAATAGTCAAAGTAACCAATAAAATTAACAAAATGTATAAAATAAACAACAAACCAACCAAAAAATTGTGGAGGAAATAATACACCCATGGCGCTGGATCACTGATAGTGGATGGAGACACAGTTATTGAGAGATTTGACTGTAAACGTCACTTTTTCTTCAATTTTCTCTGTTTTGATATAATGGCCTTTGAATTTACTCTGAGCAAAGATGCTAAGAAAAACATCTTAAACAGTTCTGAATTTGGCTTCATCAAACCTGCAGATACCGCCCAGGACATAGAGCAGGTTGTCCATAAACTGGAAGGGTGTATGTTTAATTCCTAGCTCTGTTTTCATGAGCTCCTCTTAGAGCAGGGGCGTCAAACATGCGGCCCAGGGGCCAAAACTGGCCCACCAAAAGGGTCCAATCTGGCCTGCAGGATGAATTAGTGAAATCTAAAAATTACACTGAAGATATTAACAATCAAGCATGTTAAATTTTTTTAGGTCAATTTGATTTAAAGTGGGTCAGACCAGTAAAATATTATCATGATAATTTATAAATAATGACATCCCCAATTTTTCTACTTTTTAGCATAAAAAAGTAAATTACACAAAAATATTTACATATACAGACTAGCCTTTTTTTTAAAAAAAAAAAAAAAAAAGTAAATTAAGTACAATTTTAACAATATTCTGCCCATTATTAAATATTTTGTGGATTTTTAGATCCACTGTGATCTGTAACTAACGTGAAAATGAGAAGATGAGGCAAAGTAATGGCACAAACTGTTAAAATTGCACTTTTTTTTAAAGTAAGGAAACTTTATTTATAGAGCATTTTTCACAGACAGGAGTCACAAAGTGCTTTATAGTAAAACGTTTCATTCACACACACACACTCATACGCCAGTGGGCAGTTGCTGCCATGCAAGGTGCTACCTGGCCTCACTGGGAGCAATTCAGGGTTCAGTGTCTTGCCCGGGATTCAAACCGCCGACCCTTTGATCATTGGATGACCAGCTCTACCAACTGCACTACAGCCGCCTTATTTTAAAGGATAGTTTATAGATTTAAACATTTTGATAATGTATTTAAAATTTTTGCACTCTAAACTTAGACGTACAATTTTCAAACTTGACATTATTTATGTATTTTTATGTGATTATTTTACTGTTTCTGCCCACTTCAGGTCATATTGGACTGAATGTGGCCCCTGAACTAACATGAGTTTGAGACCCCTGTCTTAAGAGTTTGTAAACACTGAACAAGCGGTCATATGTTAGACTGAAACCGCCATGTTTATCGTGCAGGCTCTGGTTGTCATGACAATAGACATGTTGTCTCTGTCGCAGAGGGAACAGAAACTCAGAAATGTCGGTAAAACTGAAACCAGTTCAAAGGTCAACCAACACTTTCTGAAGGAAGTTCATCTTCAGACCTGCACAGTGTGTTTGTGTTGAACAGGCTGTTTGTTGTTGTGTGTTTGTCGTCTGATTCACACATAAACACAGTCAGCTGAGACTCTGCTGAACAGCCTGCAGACACACACACACACACACACACACACACACTCTGTAGTCATGTGATCCACTCAAGCTGTCGCGCTGTTTGCTGTGGATTGTCTATAATTACATGATCAAACTCAGCAGCCAGTCAGAACACTCCGATGTAGAAGGTCATTAACTGTGATGTCATTGCATAAATTGACTTTAAACCATGTCTTTACTCAGTTTATTTAGGCCTAAATATTTAATATGTAGACCTGAACATCCTGCTTTGTGTTGTTGCATCATGGGAGAATTCTGTCATTATTCTCCATTAAAGCTACTTTATCCTTTAATAAATTAGTCAAATAGTTGTGACTTGTTGATTTAATCCTAATGAATACCTATGAGAATGTTTATTTTTGTTATGAAATAATAATGTATGCACACTCTGGTTTTAATAAAACAATGATTTGTCCAATATATGATGTTAATATTGATGTTATTTTCTTTTTTTTTTTAATTATTATTATTTAGTTTTTGCCTCCTTTTTTGGAAACAGAAATCATAGTTAAAATGGGTAACTGATGTGTTTTGGTCACATTGTCATTAGATGAACAAGACAATAATCATAATCAGAACGTTACAGCTGCTCCATTCATGTACAATAACAACTAGCAGGAAAGAAATGCAACAGAAAAAGAAATATATTTAAGATATTAAAACACTCGATTTAGACACAAAATTTTATCATCATATTATCAATATGATGAAAAATATACATAATAAGAGGATAAACATTGGTCACTGTCCATCACCAAAGGTTTTCCTATTTGTGAATCATCAAGGCTGATATTTACACATATTCTGACTCTGTAGCTGTCAGTCCCTAAAGAAGCCTAAATGCTCTTTTTTCAGCTTCTTAAATGTGAATATTTTCTGGTTTCTTTCATCCTCTGTGACCATGAACTGAAGGTCTGTAGGTTTTCAATCAATCATGACACATCATTTAATGTCCACATAAATGTACAATAAACAACTATTATTTTTATTGTTTTTAAATGTTTGTATTGCAACTCTCACCTGTATCTGGGTATTTCACATTTATATATTTTTTTTAAAACTGGCGTGTTTATACACTTGTTCTTCCTTTTTAGAGTGAATATTTAACTTGTGTCCGAGGACTGCAGATAAAAAGTAGACATTAGGCATTTACAGCAAAGTGAATTAAAGAACAATGTCCCTGTGAAAGAAACCCATAATCTAAGTAAATATTTCTGCATAAACCTAGTGTGAACCTGCTGGGAGTCTGTCAACAGCTGAAGCTGTTGTTCGCAGCTGTCAGGAAGGAAGCTGGACTTCCTTTTAGCTCAGGGTCAAAGGTCACCACAGAAAAGCCAGTCAGCATTTAGACTGAAGGCTATTGGATGTCTCTGAGCCAATCGGAGCCCTGTGTGGCACTGATGGAAGCGCTGCATGTTTTTTTTCAACACATGGAAATGAGCTGCATTTAAAGCAGAAAGACATGAACATGATGTCAAAGTTAAAGTCCATTTGTTCTAATGCAGCCTTTTAGAAACACAGTAAAGTCCACATGACTCAGACAAATATTAGAAACATAACAAAAATGTGGATGAATGATCAGACTGTGGTTATACACCAGAAGCTGATACACCCATGGGTTATTTCTTGTTTGTAATTGGTGAAACTGTGACTTGTAGAAGCAGGAAGTGGTGAAGTTAGACTGGATGCTTGCACAGAGACCGACCTTCCAAATCCAGAGTCATTTATATTTCAATATTTAACCCATTCGAGGCCATCATGAATGAATGAAACCTGACTAACACTGGAAACTTAGGGTTTGGTTATGTAGCCTGTCTGGAAGGACTTAAATCCAAATATGAAGGCGAGACTACCAGGCACCGAGTAAACCAATCACATATAAGATGGATGTGAGGCTTTTGTCAGAGAAACTTAAGAATACATGGTGTAATCTGTAATTCAAACATTTTTTAAGTGAAACAACCAACAACAGTTGTAAAGAGATTTGTGGACCTGGGACTGACTTTGACTCGTAATAAAAAGAAGTTGGTGTGTTTGACGTATTGCAAACCCCCTCCCGACTGGGATTGGTCAGTGTAGAATAGGTTGTGCATATTTCACAGTGACGAGCAGTTCCAGACCATTTCTTTCATTATTGAAAATACTGAGGAAACTGGCTGGATGGACAGACTACCAGTTAATGGGTTCCTGTCTGGTTTCTTGTGGTTCCTGTTTTCTGACTGGTTACTGTCTTGTTTCCTGACTGGTTTCTGGTGGTTTCGTTGGTCCAGGTCAGCGGACTCTGCATCACCATGGGGACGTTCTGGACACTCAGGTGGTGGTGAATCCAGCCCAGGACTTCGTCTGCTCTGAGGTGAGACTGAAACAGAAGGCCCTTTTTGTAGTTCTTAATAACCTTTTTAGGGACTAGGCCCTTTTTTCATGCATTCAGACAGCATAGGAACTTGAAACCATGGACCATAGTTCCTAGAACAATTTTAGCTCCTCCTCCCAGACAGGGTCTTTTAATGGTTCAATAGGAACTGTATGATGTAGGTGATTGGTAGAACTCAGGCCACACTCATTTCCACATTTTTCTGCTTCTTGCAGCGCCGCAGTTTTTAAAAGTAATTGTTGTCATTTCTCAATACTAAGAACAGAGAGTGTGGTCTGAGTAAGAACAGTCCCAAAGGACTGGGAACCGTCGACCGGGCTCCACTGTGATCCCAGGTCCGAGGGGCTGTACCGGCTCAGCTCAGCAGTGAGCCCCGCTGGTTGGCGGAGCTCACAGGGCCCAGCTCCTCGGACCTCTGATCCACTTCTGAGTATTTACTAGTATTACCTAAACTATACTAGTATTTACATATTATTTATACATTTTGTATATTTTTCTAAACTGTAATACATTTGTTTTAGTCCCGTATCATGATAATACAGATGTATTTGTCTCTATTCTGCTTCTCACTCAACATTGGCAACATTATATCACATCGTGTCGCTACAGCCAACAAGTCAAAAAACAAATAGCATCTTGGGAATTATTGATCGCTTACTGCTTATACGAATGCAAAATGAAAAAGTTTTGCTGGGGAGAGTAGTTTATAGAACCAGATTTGAGGTGGATAGTCCTTAGAACTAAGGTCTTGAAACTACTCTGTCTGAAAGAGCCCAAAGTCAACGGTTTTACTTCACACTTGGAGAAGTCAGAAACAGATTTAGACCTTTATCTGGCTGGATTATCTGTTCATTTATTGAAAGAGCACTAGACGTTTAACAGAAATGTAAATAATGTGTGGTTGTTGAATTCCACTAGAATGATCTGCTGTTCTGAATCCAAACATTGTCGTCTCTTCTATCTTCTATGTTCATGTTGTGTTGAATCAGAGTCAGCGTCCCATTAATGATCATGTGTTTGAATCGGTTACGCCTTCTTCCTTCTGTTCCACATCATTTACTTCTAAACCACCAGCTGAGGATGGTCCATGTGTTCTAGTGCAGGAGTTCCCAGAGTGGGGGTCGCAAGATAATTTTCAGAATCCTATTGATGTGGCCCCTGAGGTCATTGTGACAAAACAATGAGAGTGTTGTAGCACTTGAGAATTGTAAGTAATAACATTGCTATGTATGACAAAAGGAACACAGGAAGTGCTTTTGTTTAAAAGTGAGAAACTAAGACCATGGCACTTACACAACAACTTGCCATTGTTGGGCCTACAGGTTTAACTAATGTGTCATATTAATAAAAAAATAAACATAAAAAGGCCAATAAATGTTGTAAAGCTGGCACAATACAATAAACTTTACATATACATATAATTTGAATCATATCATGGTTGTCAGGCTATTATGCCCATGTTTGGATACACCTTTTAGTGCGTGAGTAATGCAGACATGTTTTTGTTTTGTGTTGTTTTTGTTTTTTTTTTTTGGTTTTTTTTTTTTGGGGGGGGGGGTTTTTT
>JAPTGZ010000019.1:43602337-43613207 GCA_029814645.1 Fowleria isostigma
TGTGTGTGTGTGTGTGTGTGTGTGTGTGTGTGTGTGTGTGTGTGTGTGTGTGTGTGTGTGTGTGTGTGTGTTTTTCAGGGTGACTGAGGCTCTCTGTCAGCAGGATCGTCTGCAGCTCATCGCGGTGAGTCCTTTTCACAGACTGTCCCTGAACACAACACACACTGGACCTTATATCCTCCACTGGAGTGCGATGTGTTCAGGTGTCGTGGTTTTCCAGAGCGATTAGAGTTAATGAGTAACAGGTTCATCCAAACTGGGACATTATCAGGTAGTGTATAGACAGTGGTCATGTGACCCAACCACTTCCTGTGTCTTTTCACTGGTCGTCTCGTCAAAACGTCTGTAACGACCTTGAATATCACGTCGTCCATGTTCACCATCACATTCATACGTTCACATTGACCCTCTGGTGTCCAGGTGAGCATATTATACACACTTTACTCTTCATGTTTGTACATGTTGGAAAATGAAACTAGTGAAGGATGACCCATAATGATAACACACACCTTAACCTTAACCCGACGTACACAGGAAACCATTAGATGGAATTTCATGCTGATATTGTCAAACCCCCCGAATGTCAATCCGGCACTAAGGTTATTATTAAAGCTGACTCTAACCCTAATCCTATTCCTAATACTAACCCTGTTCCTAATCTCATTCCTAATCTTGTTCCTAACCCTAACCCTGTTCCTAACCCTAATCCTGTTCCTAACCCTAGCCCTGTTCCTAACCCTAACCCTAACCCTAATCCTGTTCCTAACCCTAATCTTGTTCCTAACCCTAACCCTGTTCCTAACCCTAATCCTGTTCCTAACCCTAATTCTGTTCCTACCCTAAACCTGTTCCTAACTTTAGCCCTGTTCCTAACCCTAACCCTGTTTCTAACCCTAACCCTGTTCCTAACCTTAGCCCTGTTCCTAACTTTAACCCTGTTCCTAACCCTAATCAGGTTTCTAACCCTAACCCTGTTCCTAACCCTAATTCTGTTCCTAACCCTGTTTCTAACCCTAGCCCTGTTTCTAACCTTATCCCTGTTCCTAACCTTATCCCTGTTCCTAACCCTAATCCTGTTCCTAACCCTAATGGATAGAGGAAGAGTTAAGATATTACAGCATTTTTGTAATGTCATCTTCTTCTCTTTTGGATGTCTCCCTCCTCCTCCTTCTTCTTCTCCTCCTTCTCCCCTCTTCTCCTCCTCCTCTTCTCCTCCTCCTCCTCTTTCTCCTCCTCCTTCTCCTCCTCCAACATGAATAGACTCATCCATGATCTCTTACAGAACATGGTGATGTTCTTCAGATAACAGCAGCTATTCAGCCACCCCCCATCCCCACCCCTCCTCCCCCAGGGATGTGGTTTGAGGTCTGTATTAGATCAGGGAGGAGGAGGAGGAGGACGGGGGAGGGGAGGATGGAGATGTGAGGCTGTATTAATGCTCTTATTGATCCAGACACTTCCCTCCAGCGTCGTGTTTGTTGTGTTCGTTAATATTAATCTAAAAATCTAAAGTGCAGCCTTTCTGGTTAAAAGCTTTGTTCAATGAGACTTGAAGGTTCGATCAGGTCATTGATCCCGAATGAGCCCCCACAAAACACCTGTTTTCATGTTAGAATCTTAAAAAACACATAAAATACTTACTTTTGTTGAAGGTTGATTGACAAAACACAGGTTTTACATAGTTTACATAACATCTCATACCATATTTAAAAGTTTTCTTGCAATATTTTGAGCTAAACTGATGAGTGTGTCTGACTTCCTGTTTCCCATCATGCCTCAGGAGAAGAGGAAGTGGCAGACAGAGATTGAGAACAAGAAGCGTCAGCTGGAGGACGACAGGAGAGCTCTGCAGCATCTGAAGGTGAGACAGGAATGGTGAAAACAGGTCCTTAATCCACATGTTGATGGGTTTCAAAGGCCCTCTAAGAGGTTCCATCCGGTGCTGACCTGGGTCCATGGGTCCTTAAAGAGGACCCAAATATCCAGGAGGGTGTTCAGTGAGTTGTGTTGAAATGACAAATAAAACCAGATGTATGATACACAATAAAAACATTTTCACCAAGATTATTATCAATAAAACTGGCAGTTGATCCCGGATGAGCCCCCGCAAAAGCCTGTTTTCATGTTAGAAACTGAAAAAATGCATGAAACACATTTGTTGCAGGTTGACTGACAAAAACACAGGTTTGACATAAATTAGATAATGTCTCATACCATGTGTAAAAGGATCTTGTGTGGAAGGTTTTCCATTTATATGTTGATTCTATGTTATAAAAATGATTAGTTCAACATGTTTTTGGTGAAAAACAATGAAGAATCTATTGTTCTTGGTAGTTCTTCTGGGTTCAATGACTGGTTTAGCTCTTTTGAGAACATTTCTCTCATCCAAGAGACTTCTTCACTTCTGAACTGAAGAAATCACTTTTTTCATTGATTTTGTGTTTCTTCTGTAAATCTGTTAAATATTTCAGTCTTTCAGTCATTTACAGATTTGTGTAACTGGAGTAAAAACCGTAGAAGGTAAATATGTTGTTTAATTTGGGCGGCTGTGGCTCAGTTGCTGGAGTGGGTTGTCCAATGACCAAAGGGTCGGCGGGTCAAATCACATGTCAAAGTGTCCCTGGGCAAGAACTGCACCCTAAATTAGTCCCAGTAGTGCCTGGCAGTGCCCTGCACTGAGGCAGCCCCCCACTGGTGTGTGTGAATGGGTGAATGTGAGGCTTTGTAAAGCGCTTTGGGTACCATGAATGTGTGAAAATGTGATATATAAGTGCAGTCCATTTAATTTAAACTAAAAATCAATTTCTTGATATTTTTTATGTGTTTTGGAACCATCTTAAATGTACTGTTATTGATACAGTGGTTCTAGGATGAGGAGCGTCTTTCTGTTGCTATGGTAACCACCATTTCAATAAACCTCATTATCTGAGGACCCGACCCCTGACAGCCAATCAGAGGGCAGGTTGGTGGTGCTGTTGTTCCCAGTATTTTATCGGCGCGTGTAGTTATTTTTACGGCGTAGATCCAGAGGTGTGGCGACCCCAAGCAGCTGCTGAGTAAAAATATCTACGGCAGATCTCCGATCAGACGCTTTTATCCCAGGAACGACAGAAACGCAGCGACTCCTTTCACTCTTCGACATAACTGAAGTATTTTTAACCACGGCATGAACGCACAGCTGTTCACGTCAGATCACATGATGCATTCCCCCTCATTGAGACTCAGATGGACGTCAGATGGACGGGACAGAACCAGAACCGGAAATAGAACCTGAATCAGCTGCAAAGACAACGGACGAGACCAGAGAGATGTGACCTCAGTGAACTGGAGGTCATCGAGGTCACGTCAGATGTTCTCAAATACCATCCAAATGTTACACCATCCCAAACTGCCTCTGATCCGACATGACGGACAAATGATCACGTCGGCTGCATTTCTACATCATCCTAAATAGAATCTTCATAAACCAGTCGGATATTTTATGGAAAAGTCCTGAGACCTGTGAGAAATGACCAGATGGAGTCAACGGGCTCTGACCTCCAAAGGTCCATTGGGCGTCTTCCGCTGTGGGTCGTGAACCAGGGTTTGGAAACTGACACTATTAGACCAATGATGTCAAAGTCATTTTAGTTCAGGTTCCACATTCAGTCCAAATATGAGCTAAAACAGGTCAAACCAGTAAATATCAGTAGAATATGAACAGAATAACATATAAATAATGACAATTACCATTTTTTTTTCTTTGTTTTAGTATAAGAAAAAATCCATTAAATTATGAAAATATTTACATTTACAAACTATCCAAACAAAGAGGATGTGAATAACCTAA
The DNA here is from genome assembly GCA_029814645.1 of Fowleria isostigma. NCBI lineage: Eukaryota > Metazoa > Chordata > Actinopteri > Kurtiformes > Apogonidae > Fowleria > Fowleria isostigma. The sequence continues at coordinate 43,606,167 of JAPTGZ010000019.1, forward strand.
AAAAACCTGAAATTTCATTGGAAAAATAAATGCAATGCAATATTATGCCTCATTATATCATTTATAATGTACATTACGCACATTGCTACATACACGTTTAGTAAAAGGCAGAATATTGGTGCAATTTTATATAATTTTCTTTAGACATTTCAGGTTGTTCACATTTTATTTAAAATCACAGTTTGTAAATGTAAATATTTTCATAATTTATTGGTATTTTTTTCACATTAACCCAAGAAGAAAATGTCTCTGTTTAGGTTATTATTTTATGTTACTACTGACATCCTTGATTGTTAATATCTTCAGTGTAATTTTTTCCTTTATAAATTCATCCCGTGGCCTGGATTGGACTCTTTGGTGGCTGGTTTTGGCCCACGGGTCATAGGTTTGACATCCCTGTTATAGACTGGAGTTAAGAAGAGGGCGTGGCCGCAGCAACATTTCCCATTGGTTATGGGACAGGAAGGAGGATTCTTATCTGTAATTTTAGAGCCAAACGTGATCATATTGGAGGATGGAGCTGGAGGGCTGATGGGAAATGTAGTAATGCTTAACACTAGCTTACTGACAGTAAAATAGGAAATCTCATCATACATTTGCAGCATTTAACATTTTGTTAGTGCAATTTATTGACCACAAGTACAGTCAAGTTTATCAGGAAAGTGTTTTTATTATAATTATTAAATGATCAGAAGCTGTCATTCGCAGCTGTCAATCAAACCCTGACACAACAGATGTCAAAGCTTTGTTGTGAAATTGTTTTAATCATTAATCAGACAAATATTAATACTTTTCTTTTTATTTATATCATCATCACACTGAGCCAAACTATATATAAATGAAGTAAAAATAAGTAAATAAGAGAAAACAACTAAAGAATGTATGTACATTAATGAAAGAAAATGTCTATTTAAGTATCTATTTTGGATTTCAAAATCGGACTTAAATATCATTTATCTCCATTTTTGTGTATTTTTTATATATAACCTTTTATTTTTGATATTTCATGTACCTACTCATGAATATTTTTTAGATGTTTTGCAAAACCATAAACCTGAAAAACAGTCTCGTTAACATTTAGTTTTAATTGTACATTTAAAAGATGATTATTTTATGTTTTTTCCTTGCCTTTCTTGAACTGTACAAACACAGGCGTTAACTGTAAATGACACTTTTATCAATATAATAAAGCATATTAAATGTATTTTCTGAGTTCAGTTCAGTGTGAGACCAGTGGTACTGCCCCTATTGGCCATCAGTGGTATTACACTTTGACAAATGTCCCGTCTGAGTGGCGTTTTTTTGCTGTGGGTTCAAATCTATTTCCTGTCTGTGTTCAGTCCAAGGCTCTACGCGAGCGCTGGCTGCTGGACGGAGCGCCCTCTGCTGGACCAGAGCAGGATGAGGTGAAGACACAACTACAGCAGGATGAGGCCCGGACCAGGACCCTGGAGGACACCATCAGCAGGTCGGTACCAGAAAGGTTAAACACAGCTCTGTGATCTTTAACCCTTTCATGTGTCAATTAGCAGAACCTGAGTCCAGATGTTTTTCATGAGTGTTTTTATTTGTCTTTAGGCCTGAAAAAAACATGCAATTGACATTTTTGTATGCTTCTATTTTTTATGTAGTTCCATAAATGTCCACTCACCTCGACACCATGAGTTTAACTTTAGATGCAAATAAATATTTAAAAAATGTTTAATAAATATTTAACAAACCATGATGAAACCTATGTAATAAAAACATGTTAAATGCTAAAAAAAACTGGTTTTCTCAAAGTAAAACATATTTGTATTTCATTTGTTACTCAGTTTAAGAAGATAATATGAAAAAAAATCTAGAAAATATATGTGTGTGTATATACTGTTAATTCCACTCTAATAATGTGTATTCAGTTTTAATTAAGACTATGAGACTATTTGATAGTCTTACTTTACCCTTTCTTGCATGAATTAGTTTTTTCTGTAGGTGTGACAAAACACTTTTTTTATTAACCTATTTTTCATTTAGTTGTATAAATGTTCACTCAGACAGAATGAAGCAAATAAATAAGTATCTAACAAACTAATATCTGAAAATAATGAAAAATATTAAGCAAAATCCTTTTTAATGATAATAATCTGATGTTTTCTCACATTTTAACATATTCTAATAGTAGTTGCTACTCACTTCATGTAGATAAAATGAAAAAAAATCCAGTGACGTAAATGTTTAATATCTGCTGATCCACTAATCCTTTTAATTGATGTAAAAATTGGTGTAAAATGCAGTTTGTCATCTTTTCTTAGTCATCAGATATGACCTATTTGAACGTTCAGTGGCTCCAAAGTTACCAGTAAAACCCATGGAGTTGGATCAATGACAGTGGATGGACACACTGGGTTTTTGATTCAATTGTTGATACCTTTGTGGAAAAAGTCACTTTTTGTAAAATGTTTTTCTGTTTCTGATTTAATAACCTTTGAATTATTCTGAGTTTTGATGAGTATCTACAAACTCAATGAATTAAATATAGGAAAATGCAGGATTTACACTGAAAAATGTCAAATACAGAGGATAATATCATAATAAATGGTAATAAATCACTTCAGAAAGGTTAAATAGAGGGAGCTGACACAAAAGTACCACTGGGTCTTTATGGTTTAATTCCACTTTAAAACCAATTATCCATTGACTTCTACTAAAACTTGTTGTTTTAGATCAGGTTTATCCAAAACAGTAAAGTTACAGTAATGGGATGAATTACATTGTAAATACAGACACTGATGTATTGAGTCACATTTAGTCAACATCGGATTAATTACCTTATTTTTCGGACTATAGAGCGCACCTGTATATAAGCCACAAACACTAATTTTAGAAAGAAAATCCATTTTGTACACGTATAAGCCGCACCGGTTTATAAGCCGCGGGTGTCCACATTGTAACATTGTCACCTAAAAAGTAAATTAAAATAATTTTTCATCAAAGTATGGAAAGGTAATAATAGAAAACAAAAGGTTTTCTTAAAAGCACATTTTCTCTTTCTTTTTTTTTGGCGGTGGATTTATCAGGGTTTCCTTTGGATTCGTGCTGATCCAGGATTGACTTGCGTTTGCGCTGGCTGTGGATTAACAGATTTAAAATGACTTGAAAAACACTTGAAAGTGCTTGGAAGTGAACGATTTTTGGTTTTTCATTAGAGTAGGACTTAATTTATTTTGAAAATATAAAGATCAAAAACAAGTACTTATTTCTGTAATATCTTTTTTATTTAACATTATGCACAACGTGCCAATTAATTCTGTGATGCTTTAAATTTATGATGGTCTCTGGAGAGCTTTATTAGGTGAAACACCAGGAAAAGTTATTTCCCTTCTTCATCTTCCTCCTGAGCACATTTTATCAGATTTTGAGGCAGAGGTCCGCGAATGTATCAATGACGTGCGCACCATTGATCATTGTTAATTGATAATTGTCTGGTATTGTGTCTGGGCTAATGTCAGGTCTAACTCCAAAGAGAGATTTATCTGAAGGGACTTCCTGGTTAAATAAAGGTTAAATATGTCTTATTGTCTTTAGTTGTGTCTATGCTTGTATTGCTCCTCCTCCCCATAATAACTGCAGCGAGTTTTGCACAGAACCCTGTCAGTTAAGTCCTGCCTTTAGACGTGGTCAGTATCGGCGCAAAATCACCCACACTTCAGTTTGATAAATTAGATTACACACACTAAATATATGTTTACATTACCTCCTCCCAATAATTTTGTGTATTCTGGCAGAAACACCTGTATTCATCAATGGAAACGCGCTGAATGTGCCGGACCAGATATTTGATATGTCTGGACTTAATACTAGGGGGCCAGCTGGTTATTTTCCGTGTAAAGTTAACCCACACATGAGGAAGGTTGTGTTCAGACACAAGGGTCAAACGGATAAAGTCCAGAGAATGTCTGTTTTCCATAGCATGTTTGAATCGGGCTTTAGTAAATGATTTTTCGCTGCTGGTCATCCAAACCTCCTACTCACTTTTTTTTTTTTTCTACACCTGGCCAAATGTTCTGGTAATTTCTTTAAGTACGGTACTTGGAGCTGCCATCAGTACCAATAGGGAGTCGTAAATATCACCCATTCCCGCAGATTCCTCCCTGGCATGTGGCAGGCAGTAAAATAAAATCATCGTATAAGCTGCACCGTTATTTAAGCCGCAGGGTTCAAAGTGTGGGAAAAAAGTAGCAACTTATAGTCCGGAATTTACGGTAATATAATAATTCATAAGTCTGTTGTAATTTTGACCAACGATATTAATCCTTCAATCTTATTTGATGCTTCCAAATTTGCTCTACCTTCAGGGGTGTCCTAATATAGAAGGATTTACGACAGATTCCTGGGATGGTCAACATTTAGGACTTCCTGTCAGCCATCTTGGTCATGAGTAAAAAAAAAAATAAATGCACTTCCCTCAACTGTCCACTAGGTGTCAGTGTATGTGATGGTGCAGCAGCATCCACTGTGTTGGCTGATATGAAGTAAAACAATCACAGCCATGAATGTACAAGAGAACAGATGGAGAACAGAGGAACACTGGGAAGGAAAGGGTTAATGGAGCTTATCTGAGTGTTTGTGTGTGTTCACTATCTTCATCTGTCTCTGGTGTGATCATGTGATCCAGGTTGGAGCAGGAGTTGGTCCATCTGGAGTCTGGAGGCTGTGAAATCATCACACAGAAGACCACCACAGTGAGTCCAACCAGGCCCCGCCCACTTCACTCTGTCATCTCTGAGGTTTATTTTCATATTTTAACATCTTCTCTCTCTGCATCTCCAGGTGACGTCAGGACCCGTTAAAGGTACGTTGTCGTTTTCTTCCTCTCTCCGTTTTTTGTGTGTTTTCTCGTCCTCTCCTTCTCACTGTCTGTCTCTGATCAGCCGTAGAGGTCAAAGGTCACAGCAGCCGTCAGCAGGACAAACCTGAGGCGTCAGTTCAGGTCCAGGTGGTCCAAGGTGAGACTCAGGTTCAAAAACCAAGGTCAGAGTCTAAACCAGGGTCAGAGTCTAGACCAGGGTCAGAGTCTAAATCAAGGTCACAGTCTAAACCAGGGTCAGAGTCTAAACCAAGGTCACAGTCTAAACCAGGGTCAGAGTCTAGACCAGGGTCAGAGTCTAGACCGGGGTCAGAGTCTAAACCGGGGTCAGAGTTTAAACCAAGGTCAGAGTCTAGACCAGGGTCAGAGTCTAAACCAAGGCCACAGTTTAAACCAGGGTCAGAGTCTAGACCGGGGTCAGAGTTTAAACCAGGCTCAGAATGTAAACTGGGGTCAGAGGCTCAAACCAGGGTCAAAGTCTAAACCAGGGTCAGAGTCTAGACCAGGGTCAAAGTCTAAATGGGGGTCAAAGTCTAGACCGGGGTCAGAGTTTAAACCAGGGTCAGAGTCGAGACCGGAGTCAGAGTCTAAATCGGGGTCAGAGTTTAAACCGGGGTCAGAATGTAAACTGGGGTCAGAGTCTAAACCGGGGTCAGAGTCTAAATGGGGGTCAGAGTCTAGACCAGGGCCAAAGTCTAAACCGGGGTCAGAGTCTAGACCAGGGTCAAAGTCTAAACCGGGGTCAGAGTCTAGACCAAGGTCAAAGTCTAAACCGGGGTCAGAGTCGAAACCAGGGTCAAAGTCTAAACCGGGGTCAGAGTCTAGACCAGGGTCAGAGTCTAGACCAGGGACGTCAAACTCATGTTAGTTCAAATTCCACATTGGGACCATTATCATCTACAGTGGCTCAGAACTAGTAAAATAATAACAGAGTACCCTATAGATAATGACAAATACAAACTATTCTCTAAGTTTTAAAGTGAAAGAGTCAAATTATATAATGAAAATATTTACATCTACAATCTATCCTGTGAACAATGTGAATAACCTGAAATTTCTTGATAAAAGTCATTGTAATTAGATCAATATTCAGTCTCAGTTGATCATTTTCACATGTACAGTATAACGTACAGATCACAGTGGATCTACAAATACACAAAACATATAGTAATTCTGATAAATTGAAGAATCATCAACACAATTAACATAAAAAACACAAAAACAAAAAATGCACAAAATAAACGACAAGAAAAAAGTTGTATGAAAATGGGCAAAAATGTGAAAACATCAACAAAACCAAGTTAAAACTGTACTTTCTTCTCTTTAGATGTTTTACGTTGTTCATATTTGTTCAGGTGTTTTATATTTTTGTGAAATGATAGTTTATAAATACAAATGTGTTCATGTTCATGTACTTTTATCCTCTAAAACTAAGGGGCAGGTTTGTATTTGTCATTACTTCCAGGTTCTTGTGTTCATATTTGACTTTCGATCATACTGGTGTGAATGTGGAACTTGAACTTTAATGACACCGTGGACTGACTCCCTGGTCTGAGCACATGTGAGTTTTCAGGAGCGTGTTGTCATGACCTGACGCTCGGTGCTTCAGTCTTTTCTCTCCTCTGTGTCTTTGCTCTTCTTTCCTCACCTTCGTCTTTTTCCCATGAGCCCATGCAGAGGTCAAGGGTTACAAAACCCCTCGAATGACCAAGCCCAGAGAGGCGAACGAAGAAATGAAGCGAGGTGAGTCGGCGAGGGAGGTGAACAGGTGGAGCCCCGTGACATTCTGGGGGCGGAGCAGGGGGGCGGGGCTTGTAAAAGGCTTCCCATTGAGCATGTGCAATGGAGTAAACCAGAGAGACAGGCTTTTATTGTCAGTATGTAAAAACATGAACAGGACTTACAGAGTTAAAGAGGTCAAAGGTCATTGTCTTTATGTTTAATAATGTCTTTACATTAACCACCTGTTTGTCTGTCTGTTTGTCTGTCTGTCTGTGTCTGTCTGTCTGAGTTTGGCAGCTTTTTCATCCTTGTTCTTAAATCAGTTCAATTTTTTTGTTTTTTCCTCCATCTATATTATATTATATTATATTATATTATATTATATAATTTCTATAATATTATATAATACAATATAATTTCTAATATATTATATTATGTTATATTATAATCAGTGTTTGTGATGCTTTTTACTT
>JAPTGZ010000019.1:43649318-43670607 GCA_029814645.1 Fowleria isostigma
GATCAACAGGGATTAAACAGTTTATATCAGTAGATGTTTTTGGTAGATGGTGGATGTTTGGGTCTTTATGGTTAAAAAAGGTTAAATATAATTTGGGAACTGACACAAAAGTAGCGCTGGGTCTTTATGGGTTAAAATGAGTTTTTCTTCGTTCAGGTTTTAATGCACAATTTAGATTTTTTTGGTGAATCTAATTTCTATGTTCTCTCAGTTTTGAGTTTGAACTGAATGTGGTCCTGAAGTGACCCACATGTACAGAACAGGTCCTGATGTCATACGTGACCACACACACACACACACACACACACACTGTGTTTATGGACGTACACATGGAGGCATCTGGTCTGAGCGCAGGATGGAGAGAAGATCTAAGAGCAGAAGCTGGAGAGTAGAACCTGCACCTGTTCACAACATGTCACCTCCACTCAGGGTTAAGGTCATATCTGAGTCTGTGTCAAAACCTGCTTTGAATCATGTGTCAGGAATGGTCAGATGTATGAACACAAAAGCTCACATGTAATTTAAATCTCTCCATCTCCGCTGGTGGGTGTGTGTGTTTTTGCCAAACTAATCCTTTACTGCCATCGACCTTTGGCTGAGGTTCAGTTTCGACCCTGGGTGGTACAAGACCATAACATGTCATCAGAAAATGGACATTTTGGACAAAATGTTTCATATGAATTGATTTTGAACAAAATATTAGTCTCAGTCAATTTTATAAATCAGCTGTTGACATTTCAGTTTGGTCCAGACTGGACTTGAACCCACAACCTCGGACAGACCTGTCCAGGTCAACCTTCAGATGAACCAGTGTGGGTGTGACCCTGTGACCCCTGACCTGGAATGTCGGATGTTCTCTACATTGTTATGAATAACGTATTGTACAGGGTGTCCCAAAAAATTTGACATCACTTCATCACCTAATAATTAAAAAATTTGTTTGGTCTTTTTACTTAAACAGTGTAATTATTTCATAAAATTACCATTTTTTGTTTGAAATTTGTAGAAATAAACATTTTATGTCCAAAGTAAACCCTATTAAGTATCATTTCTCCTGACCATGTCGGACTTCTCAACTGTCCATTTTTTTGGGACACCTGTATTCCTGACCTTCTCCCGTGGACGTGGTGCCTCCGTCTCTGACCTTCATCGTACAAACACTCGTCCTCTGTTGTTTTTTCACTGATGTTAAATCTGTTTGTTTGGTTTTGGCCTGAAGCTGTTTTTAAAGCAGTCGATGAGCGTGCGTCTCTGAGGACGTTCACATCATTAACTGGATCTGAGAGACGCCCCCTGGGCCCAGACCCAAACCCATCTGGACCCAGACCCACCAGAGGGGGAGGAGCCCAGACACCTGTCAATCACAGATTTAACATGTGACCTCAGACTGACCTGAGAAACTGGACCTAATGAAGCCTCCTGTTGCTACGGTAACTGTCTCAACGTGTCCTCCATAGGGTGTTAATGAGTGACAGTCTACAAGAGATGTGTCAAACCTACGGCCCGGGGGCCAAAACCGACCGGCCCCGGGGTCTGAGGCGGTCCATGGGATGAACTTAAACAATTACACTGAAGATATTAACGATGAAGCACATAAAAATCATTTTAGTTTAGGTTCCACATTAAAATATTATTAAAACCTAGAAATAATGACAACACCAAATTTTCTTTGTTTCAATGTAAAAAAAAAAAAGAGTACAATTACATGAAAACATTTACGAACTATTTTTTCAGATACCCAAAACATTTAACAGGTAGAATACTGGGAAAATGTAACTTATTTTTCTTAAGACATTTTGGTTTGTTCACATTTTTTGTTAAAGGCGTTTGTAAATTTACAAATTTTAATGCATTTTTTTTCTTTTGTTACTTATGACGGTGTATTAGGGCCACGTAAATAAACACTTGTCACTATGACAAAAATAAAAAAAGATAAAACCCATGATTTTATGAGCGTAAAGTTGAATACAAAAAGAATAATAATCTGAATAGTCATAATATTGTGAGAATGAAGCCATAATATGAGAATAATGTTGTAAGACAAGTATGTCGTATTTTTATGAGATTAGTCATATTTTGAGAATAAAGCTATATTACATGAATAACGTCACAATTTACAAACAGGTGGAAAAAATACAATTTATGAGCATAAAGCCATACCCACTCATAGCATGATGAACTTGGAACATTTTGTGAGGTTCTACTTTCATTTGGGGTTTACACACAGCTAAATACTGAGGATTAGCCCCGCCCACCATCACCACATGAGCATTAGTCGTCCTCCCCAACAGAAGTGAAAGTTGCTGCTTCGCTCGTTACATTCACTGTCAACGGGAACTCTCATCAAGGCTTACAATTTATAAATTATGAATTTACTGCACTATTGAGAGCTTATTTTCAAAATATGACTTTTTAAAAAAAACTCATTGAAGTACATTTTTATTAAATGTACTTCAATGAGTTTTTTAAAAAATGATTTTAGTCACAAAATATTCTGACTTTATTTTGGTAAAATTATCACTCTTTTTGTATTCAACTTTATTCTGGTGAAATTACAGGTTTTATTTTGACGTTTTCAGACTTTATTCTTGTAGTGATGAGTGTTTTGTTTTTTTAATGTGGTCCTAATTCACCATCTCAGATTAAGTTAATGTCTTCAGGGTAATTTTTGCATTTCATCCCATGGGCCGGACTGGACCTGTCGGAGGGCCGGTTTTGGTCCACGGGCCGTATGTTTGACACTTTTAAGAGATGTGTCTTTATGCAGTAAATAAACAAAACCCTGGTTCAGTTTGACCCGGACTGAGACCAGCTCACATCAGACTCAAACATCTGGACCAAAGGCTGCAGATGGAAAACCCTCCAAACACACGTCAGCCATTGGTCGTCAGATCCTCCCTCTGAGGTCATGTGACCTGAGGTAACCCCAGGACTGGACCCACATGGACTCACACAGACACATGGTGACCTCACATCTTTTTATTTCCTGCTAAAATGCTTCTTCCACATCATGGAATATACTCCTGTTTTTTCTAGAAAAGCCCAGTCCTTTGTTCTGAACCCACAGATGCTCTGTCGCTCCTGAGGGCGGAGCCTGCTGTGATTGGTCAGCAGCGGCGCTGTGCGATGCTCTGCTGCTCCACCGTTAGTCCTTTGCTCTGAAGGAACGCTTCCTGTTTGGGCTCGCGCCCGAGGAACTTTTTCAGCATCTCTGAGGCGTCCTCGGAACCGCCAGGTCGCAGGATGAACTTCCTGTAGTCCAGACCGACCTGTGGAGCAGCCAATCAGGACGCAGCAAGTGAGGCGGAGATACTGAACATTTATACTGTTACGACTGATGGAACAGGAGGTATTAGCAAAATAGAAAAGCAACAGAAAATGATCAATACTACAAAAATACACACTATATGTATTAATAATTCTAAATGTAATCGTGACCCTTCAGGACTCATCCCTCAGGGACCTTGGTTTTTGTTTTTTTTTTACCCAGTATTTATTTACCTTGTACATATATTTTATTACCTTGTGTATATATCCTTTCAATGTTGTACATATTTTTTTTCTGTGGTACAGAGGTGGCCTTTCCTATATTTAAGTATTTCTTTGTAGTTTTGTAAATTTTTAGTACATTATATCTATTTTTTAGTATAAGCGTTGTGTGATGTTTTTAATTTTACATTTTTACAAATCTACTGCTAAACAAATGTTCATTGTTCCTGTAACAGTGAAAACAAACATCTATTCTATTTAATTTTTATGTAGTTTTAAGTACAAAAAATCCAGTAATTTACAGTAAACTTACTCAGTTTTCATACACACTTTAAATGGAGGGTTTGTTGTTTTTAAATCTGTGGATGTAGATAATTGTTATGTTCATGTATTTTTGGAATTTTGTCCCAGGACTAAAAAAATAGATAAAAAATGACAAACTTCTGCGTCATGGTGCATCATTGATGAACAACCATGAAACTGTGGATGTCGTGCTTTGAGTCCGAGTTAAGCCTCCAGGCCACCGCCCACGAAAGCCCTCACACTTCAGACCTACTGTCCACCGATGACCTGACACTGACCTGGGATCAGCTGCCGGTACACGTCAACTGCTCCGATAGTCACATGACGCTGGTTCTCACCTTGGGGTTCATGATTCCCTCCTTTTTGAAGCGGGCGTAGAACATGTCCATGGAGAACACCTCGCTCCACAGGTAACCGTAGTACTGGGCGTCGTAGCCGCCAGCCAGATGTCCGAAGGTCGCCGGCATGTTGGTTCCTGCAGGAGGAGGTCAAAGGTCAGAGGGCACAGAGGGAGAAACAGACAGAACATTAGGGACGAGGAACAACGGTGAGAAAATAATCTGAACTGAAGACGCTTTGAAACCATTTTAGATATTTTTTTAAGCTACTGAAAAAATCTAAATGTCATCTTTTATCTGAGATTGGGTTCTTTCCTTTGTCTAGAACACATTAGGGTGGAGGTCTGCACTAGCTGAGGGGAAGGGGTTGAAGTGGGTGGAGTTTAGAACAGCAGAGTGCAGTCGGTGAGAGAGATATAGAAGATTTTTAACACTTTTAGCAGTGTTTTAGCAGCAAATTCTTGTGAATCATTGTATGTAAGTGTTCTATGAGTGTGATTTGACGTGTTTTTAAATCATTTCATCATTTGTCCCTTACCTTCTTTATATGAATGTTTACGGTTTGTATAGTTCATTGATGTATTCTAGCTGAAAATATTATATAAATGTATGCATCTGCATTATAAAAGCCGAGTGGCCTCTGTGTGCTTGTGTGTCTGGAGATTCACGCTAAATCCGTACAGGGCTGACTGCTGCAGTTTGTCATACTTATATATTTTAGGTCAAAGAACAGAAAAGGGAAAACGGCAAGTTGATGGGACTAATATTTTGAGACATATTAGTAATTTTGGCCTTACAATCATGTTGCTATGGCCAGAGCACTTTGGCGGTGAATAGTGGACAAATGTGGTACAGCATGCATGAATAGACAACAGCATAAAAACTACCACATCTAGAACCCAAGGATCTCCATGAGTCAACATCTGAGTATTTGTATATACATGTATATGTAAATCTGTATGCAGATGTATTCAGGACATACACAGATGCAGTGTGTATTTGAATCAGATGATGGATGTTTGTCAGTGAAATGCAGGGCTCTGTCTACAACTGGACAGAAAGTGAACAGACTATCACACAGGATCAAAATGACTAAAAAGAACCAAAACAATGAAGAAGAACACGGACACAGAATGATCTACATAAACTAAAACGTTTGAGCACGTGGAAATTAGTTGAAAGCTTATTTCTATAATCTCATAAAGTTTCATTATCCACATTTACATTTCTTTTTCCATTATAAATATTAAAAAAAGCATTTTTTTTTTACTATAACACACTTTTAAGCATTTATATAATAATAATAATAATTAATGGACAGATATTGAAAGTTAAGTTCTTACTGAAAAAAGTGCAAAAGAATTGGCAAAAAAGGCATTCTCTGTCACTTTTATTACAAAGACAGCATAAATAAATCTGGGCCTGTTACAATGGTTGTAATAAAATGAATACATAAAATGTTGTAGTTCAGTTTTGTACCACTAGGTGGAGACCTTTCGTCATGAATGTGTTTATGTGACCTGAATGCTTCCCATTTGTGTGTCTGTGTGAGTTTGTGCGGTCACCTGGCGAGGCGGGGATGCCCAGGACGTCCAGACAGAGGCGTTCATACTCCTCGGCCGGGTCCAGACCGGTCCGGGTGTGAAGAGCCTGATCCACTTTGGCCAAAACGATCTGTCTGAGGTTAAACAGACCTGAGGGAGACCAGGAGGAAAACAGTGTAAATGAACAGATTAAACTCATCAGTCTGAGTTTCATGGTCATATTTCAGACATGTTCAAACCCCTCCGACTAGAAACTAAATGTTTTTAATCATGTTTAAGATGCAATAATGCAGGGTTTTTATTAAGTGTAATCTCCTCCTCAGACCCAGGAAACCAAGTTTTGGCTTTTTACCATTATATCATTGTCTTGATTGGGAACCGCATTATGCAGCCGTTTTCTCAGATATTGTCTTTATGGAATGTTCTTTGTAGTGGACAGAGTTTTGTTTTTGAACTAAAGTTGTGCAACTCAAACAAACTGCTGAGTCTTAAGATATTTATTTATATACCGTTACTTCTACCACCATTCAAAACCTCTTCATGACTTGTGTGTATTTATCTTTTAGATTTATTCATGAGTGTTTTTTTTTTATTTCATTCCACTATTGTCAAGTATATTTGCTGCTGTTTTGTTCCATGATGCACCTCCTCAACTCATGTTACTGTACAGCACTACTGCTGCTGTCGTCAACAGGTTTTATTTATATCCAATGTGCTCGCTGTCAGGTGGAAACCTCTTAAGTATACAACAGTTGAAACAACAGAAAACGTGTATTATAAACTATAGCGTTGACCGTGGAGGTCATAGATAGTTCATTTTTATGCTGTTGAAGAAGTTAAAAGAAAATAAATGTATTTTAAAAAGGGTTCAACTTGGGAATAGTGGCAATTCAAAACTTAAGCAATGTACTTCCTCTGTCAAGTATAGATGCGTATACTGCTTTTTTGATCTTGAAAGTTATGACAGTAATTAAAAATATAATAAAGAGCTTTTCTTCTGCCTGAGCCTTTTTCAGTCAAATCATATCATTTCCTTCTTCTGTTGTTTTGAAAAGCATATATGACTGATAATAAACCAATTAAACTTGGGTATTTCTGCATGTTGTACTGCATTTGTCCAGCAGTCACCGCCAAAGCATTCTGGCCAAAGCAACGCCATTGTACAGCTGTTGTTTTCCAAAATTATAAATATCTCCCAAAATATTGGTCCTATCAACTTGCCGTTTTCAGTAGTCTGGTCTTTGACCAAAAATACACATGTACGCTAAAATGCAGCAATCAGCTCTGTATGAATTTAGTGTGAATCCCCAGAGACACACAAACACAAGCACAAAGACCACTTGGCTTTTATAATATAGATAAATGAATAGAGTTAGGAGATGTAGTCACAGATCAATTTCAACACTTTCATTGGTTAAATATTTCTAAAACCATCAGGTCAATGTGAAGACTGACCAATAGAATCATTTTATGACAGAAAAAAAAAAAGACCAAAAAGAGATTTACGAGGTTTCTGCCTGACAGCAATGATATTATAGTTCATCTTCTAACGACTTATTTACAGTGGTCCGTCATTTATCGCCAGGGTTACATTCTAAAAATAACCTGCAATAAGTGAAATCTGCGAAGTAGAGTCATCTTCATTTTTTTACAATTATTGTACATGTTTTAAGGCTGTAAAACCCCTCACCACACAGTTTATAGACTTTTCTCAGACAGGCATTAACATTTTCTCACATTTCTCTCTTGTTTAAACACTCTCAAAGTTCAAACCTTACATCACTACATTTAAACTTACACACTGACCCGAGCACCAATGTTCTCCATCTCTTTCGCAGTTGCTTCGGTGCTGCGCTGTTTTCTAAAAACATGTTCAAATTTGCTGTACGAGCGCATTCAAATTTCCAGTTCTAGCTGGGTGAAAAACACAGCCCTCTTCTTTCCTGTTGCCATGGTGATTCGTTGAATCGGAGCTCCGCTGATGCCGTCTTTTTTAGTAGTGGTGCACATGCTTAACTCCAGGTGAAACTACTCCGAGTTGATCAAACCAACTCAAATCAGCTGTTCTGGAACCCAAAACTCAAAATTTGCATCAGAGTAGATCAACTCAGAGTGACGGTTAGACTCAGTTTGTTGCGTGTTTTGTGAAACGGACCCAGGAGACACGGCACGGAGGAGACTGATTGACAATCAAGACGCAGAACACAATGTGCATTCATACGCTGTAAAAAAAAAAAAAAGCATGCGAAATTGCACTAAAAAAATCCGCAAAACAGTGAGACCGCGAAAAGTGAACCGCGATATAGCGATGGACCACTGTATTCTTATTCTATTTTGTGCCTCTTTGTAGAAATTGCATGGGATTTATGTAGCAAGGTGAGGAAAAAAACGGTATCTCAGTTCTGTCTGTAAATCGACAATAAAGAATCTTTGAATTTTAACCGTTTCTTTTTTTTTTAACAAGTAAAAGTGCGAGGCATGTCTTTCTTTTTTCTTTCCCTTGGAGTACTTGTACACAGCCAAATACCAATAAAACTTTTTTTGTTTTATCTTTTCCTCATAGACCTGCAGAACCCTGATCTGGGTCCGGTCTCGTGGTTCTGGTCTACGTGGACCCACCCGTGTTGGCGAGGCGTGACTTCATGAGTTTGTCGAGCAGCTCGTCTGGGATGGCGTTTCCGCTCTTATAATGTCTGGACATTCTCTTCAATGGCTCTTTCTCCCAAACCCAGTTCTCCAACATTTGGGACGGAGCCTCCACGAAGTCCCGCTCCACGTGGGTCCCGCTGAACATGGCATAGTCGGCCTGGGAAAAAAAATAAACAAAAACATCTACAATGAGAAACAGCAGACGGAGAGGAATGGTTTAGAATGAATCAAGACTTTAATTATTATTGTGCATATTATACTATCACATAATTACTTTATTATCATCATTATTATTATTATTGCTACCATCTTATTTATTTCTACTAATACTTTCTAATGTGCAGTTGTCCATTTTTTCACTACCCCCCCTCACTTTCATCCCCTCGCTCCAACCAAAACGTTTTTCACTTCAATCAAAAAAAAGTGTTCAAATGGAATTTTTTGGGTCTCAAATATTTTTTTGCCTGCAAAAACATTTTATTGAAAACGTTTTTTTTGATTGAAGTTATTTTTGTTTTATTGAAGTGATATTTTTTGAAATTGAAAAATGACACAAAAATCCTACACATTATGTGACCCAAATACAAAAAAAATGACTTGATTAAAAAAACCAAAAAAAACCCCTTCACTTCAATTAAAAAACCCTCTTCAATGAAAGAAAAAACATGTTCAAATGCAATTTTTTGAGTCTCAATTTTTTTTATTTTTTTTTCATAAATTGAACAAAAGTTTTGATCAAAACAATAAAGACACAAATCTACCTTCATACACCTGCAATGAAAAACTTCTGTAAAACTGCTTCTGCTCTCCAAGTCAAAAGCCCAAACTGTTAATAAATCTGTCTCTGATCCATGTTACTGGGTCTGATCCACTGACTACATTGTTCGGCTCCTGTTTCTCACCTCTGCACACAGCTGGTGCATGACGTGTCCAAACTCGTGGAAATACGTCTCCACCTCGTCGTGCTGCAGCAGTGATGGGGCGTCTGCTGTCGGTTTACTGAAGTTGGCTACCATGGCCGCCACCGACATCTGGCGAGTTCCGTCCGGCAGCAGACAGCCGGGCTGGAGGCCGAAGCAGGCAGCGTGGCCGTACTTCCCCTCCCTGGATTGGACAGGAACAAAAAAATGTCAGGATGGAGGAAAAACAAAGACTCTATCACAAAAACACACTCAGGATTCAAAGTCCAAACATCAGCTAATTTAAACTGCAATGTGTGAGAGAAAATGCATCTCCATTCTCTGCACATCCTGTGCATCTAGTGAACTGAAAATTAAAACAACCTGAATCTTGAATAAAGACAAAACGACCAAAGGGGAAACTGTTGGTCTGTTCGTTTTACTCACTTCATCTTGCTTTAATCATTTTGTCTCACTGTCTTTTATAAAACCTATTTCCAGCCTTTATATTAATCTAGTGTGTCATTTTACTTGATCATTTATATTTGCACTTTTATTCTTGACTATCTTTATAACTGAGGTGTATTTTTTTTACTCTGAGCACCTTACAGAACATAGAAACGCATTTCGTTGCAGTGTACAATGGTATTTTACATGACACAACTCATTCTATTCTAACCTTTACCAAATGATGATAAAATCCCTCCTGAATGCTTTCAGTGACTGATAAGAAGGTTTTCATCATGACGGGTTCTGGACCCACCTGGGGAACAGGTCCAGGTAGAACTGACCGACCACCTGGCCGCTGGTCTTGTCCTTGACGCAGTACAACGTGACGTCCGGATGCCAGACAGTGGCTCCGTCTACCAGCTCAAAGGACAGGCCCAGCAGCTCCTGGTAGATGTCCAGCAGACCCTGGGTCACCACCTCCATGGGGAAGTACTCCTTCAGCAGGTTCTGGTCCACGGCGTATTGGGTCTCCTCCACCTGAAAACAAACACAGGGGGTCCATGGACGACGGTCTGGTACCAGAAATCTGCAGCATTTCAGCCAAAGCAGTTCCTCTCTGAAAACATGTTTTTTCTCTTTGGCTTTTAACTCAGTGTGAGAGGTTGGTATTTATTGTTTTAATGTATAATTACTTTTATTGTATTTATTTATTTTTTTTATTGTTCTTATGTCTGTGTAAAGCACTTTGGCCAACTGTGTTTTTTAAGCACTTTATAAATAAAGCTGACATGACAAAGTTGTGTTCAAGTCTTAATCCTCCCGAGTCACTTGAAATGGCATTTAATTATATCCAACTTCATTTGAACTGAATCACTGACTTCTATATACCCTATATGGACAAATGTATTTTCTAGAGGGGTCTGGGATACAAAACAACACTGACAAATGTTATAATATGGTTTTATATTAAAAGAAATATCATTGCATTGGCTAGTTTGGTTTATTAAATTGTTATCGTTGCTTCCAAAATGTTTCAGAGATGGTTTCAACTTAATTTCTCTCAACAGTAAGTATTAGGTATGGTAATTAAGAGTGCTGCCCTCTGGTGGATTGATTGAGAAATGCTCATCACGTACAGGATGCATGGGAAGTATGAGGGGAGTGACATATGACAACATTAGAAACAAACGTACATAAAGCAAACATAAATGAGTCTTAAACCTACTGACCAGCAAATTTCATTTGTCAACTGTGACACCTAATGGTAGAACTCGGTACAGCAGTCTGGTCCAGTGTTTGATCTGGTGCGAAACCTTATAATGGAGACATTTCCTGACCTTTGACCCTTGTCCAGGTGTGTGGTCGTTACCTGGGTCATGAAGTAACGGGTGTCCCAGGCATGAAGCTCTCCAGTGAAATCCAAACCTCTCTTCTGACACTCTTCCTTCTTCAGTTTGAGGATGACCGCCCGCTCTTCAACACCCAGAGGTTTCAGTTTACAGGCCAGTTCCTCTGAACGACACAGACCAGAACAACATCATAAATGCCACTATTCAGTTACAACTGTCCTCAATCCAAGCTCCGGTTCCTTCATTTCACTGCTGTTAAACATTAGTTCCACTGGTGTGTTTCACACGGACGATTACTGTGACGCACATAATGTCAAGATCAACACAAACAACAGAAAAGACGAGGACAAAATGGCTGAACGCCCATATGTTTATGTTCCTTCACTAGAACCATCACTTACTCATTTCAACTTTGAAGCTTTCACAAAATCGATAACATTTTTCTTTATTTTTTTCAAGTTTCATGCTAGTTCCATGTTCAGTTGGGGTTTTTTTTCTTTCGGTTTTCTGTGAATTGGCTTGAGAGTCTGGTTTTGCCCAGTTTTATGAATGAATGAATGAATGTTTTTTGTACATCCATCATTAGAGCAATTAGTACAATAATCACAAACACAAAACCAAAAAAGGAATAAGCTAGAAGCAAAAGCCTATTTTATGCCTGTCCGTTTCACCTGATCCACTTCTTACCTTAAATTAAATCTGTACAGCATCATAGCATATGTACAGCATTCTCATTACAAAAAAAAAACAAAAAAAAAGAGAAAACATATCAACCATCTCAACTTCTTAATATTTCTGATGATTTCACTCTTAGAGCATTTTTTCAAACTTTGCTTGAGAAGCGAACAAGCCAAATTCATCATCAAATCATCCCATAATTTCACATCCACAAAGTTGGTAAATTATTAATAAAACTTGATTTGATTTATATCTTGATATTTTTATACTGTATCTGTGTTTGTCTGCTTATCCGTCTGTCCATCTGTACTCACCCAGGAAGTTGGCCACGTTCTGTCCTGACTTGGCCATGTTCATTTCCAGGACGAAGTCTGCATGGGTCTTAAACTGGAGCAGTTTGCACTTCTGCGCTCTGAGCTTCACCAGCTCCTTCAGGATGACAGAGTTCTCCTGAAAAACACAGACCTTTAGTGATCCTGCTGGGTTTGGCAGGACTAACAACTGAAGACCAAGATGATCTGTCTGAAGGGGACAGAGTGAAGAAACACCTCCAGAGAAATAACTGTACTCATCCATGACTCATATCAGTTTTTATTGATTTATTTTTGTCTCATCTCATTTTTTTTTTATCTTTTACGATACAATGGCACTGCAGTTAAAACTTGTACTGAGTTTGTTACTGGTCCTGTATGTCAATCTGTGTAACACCAGTTTAGAAATAATCATTAATCAACTTTGTCACAGTAGCTGCCCCTAAACTTTTTTCTTCTTGCTAGAGAAGAGAACCACGCTCCGACTGATGGTAGATGAATGGTTTTGTTTTGTTTTTTTCACATTTCAGACACCAAACCACTGTGAAAAACTGAAATAATCTAACATATAATCAGAATGTCGGCATCAATAAACCACATTTAACATAGATGCCACATACATATAAATAATACTCTATACCATGTGCACCCTCCAACCAGAGAGTCTTCTTAAAACTGTTTTCCTTTGATTTCCAAACGACAAACTAAATTCATTGTCCCAGCCATATCACCTCACATGACTGATTGAATGTATCACACGACCTGGAAGTGTAGTTTTTCTTCACCAGCAGAGGTCATTGATTATGACAAATAAAAATATACATATGTCAAATATTTAAATAAAACAAAGATCCATATTTCAGTGACAGCTACAGTCATTTTCTTTGTCGGTGTCTTCTTCTGTATCATTGTTTTCTTCATCAACCTCTTCAACTTTATCATCTGTCTTTGTTGTTTTCTTTGTCTTCGTCCTCTTTGTTTTCTTCATCTTTGCCGTTTTCTTTGTCTTCTGTATGATCATCATCCTCTTCTTCATCTCCTTTTTAATTTCTATCAAACTGAGATCAGATGCAAAAATGCTACCCTGCTTTAAAACACCTGATTTTATCTCTGTACATATATGTTGTGTTGTATGCTGAAAAAAAAAATAATAATAATAATACACTGAATCCATCCACTGCTGGTGCAGGATGAATTGAGTTTATTTCATTCAATCTGAATTTATTCTCATTCTGAGGAGACATTTAATCCTAATAAGAACCCACACACCCAGCCATCTCTGATGTTCTGGTACATTTCATTAAAACTCAGCAGGTTTGGGTGTCTCACCTCTTTGCAGCGGGAGTTGAAGGCCTCCTCCAGCTTCCTGCGGGTTTCTGGGACGAAGCACTTCTTCATGGTGGGGAAATAGTGCGGATACTTCAGTGTGACCTTCAGCTTGTCTCCGTCTTTCTCCAGAAAGGTGAGGAAGTCCTCGGGCAGGCCGCCTGAAACCAAACCAGTTACACTTTATTATAAAAATAGTTCCAATGTCCCTGTATCTCAGCATCATGTTCTATCTGAATCAGTCTCCAGCTGAATGTGTGAGTTGTTGTTCTGTCTTTATATTGGAGTCCTGTGGTCTGGATACAGATCAATCTGCCAATAGAGGTGGGTGGTACTTTCACTGGAGGACAACTCAACTCATTCAAAGTCCATTTATGACTTCCTATCAGTCATCAGTAGTAACTATATTAATATTTCTAACCATTTACATGTTACAAACCATCAAAATATGGACCATTATAAGTAAAAAAGGCACATTTTTAATATTACAAATTTTTTTAAAAAATCTAAATTTTCCAAAACTGTAAATTAACTTTGTAGACATTGTCCCAAGGAAGATGCATATAAAATTTGAAATGACTCCAACCAGTAGTTTAGTCCACAGGATGTTTGAAAAAATTGCTAACGAAGATGAAGACGATGAACGATGACGAAGACTGAGCTCTAACAGCCTGACCAACCATCCTGTCTCTTCAGTGTATTCAACACTAAGGAGACAGTCTGGAATCAGGGGGCTTGAATCCAAATATGAAGGCAGGACTAACAGGTGCAGAGTAAACCAATCACAAATAAGATGGGTGCTTTTGTCAGAGATTTAAGAATACAGGCTGTAATCTGTAATTCAATCCTTATTTTTGAATCAAACCATCGACAACAGTTGGATTTATGAACTTGGAACTGACTTCAGCCCCTTTTAAACTGCACTGTACCAGCTCGGCCCGGCCCAGCTTGGCTCTACTTGGTTTGGTACAGTTATTTTCCACTGCTTTGGGATCACCTCGGCGCGACCGAGATAGGTGTGGTTACCAGGGTCAAAATTTGAAATATAATTTTTTGTAAAGTAAACAGTTATGACATTGGATGACATGGAGGTTGTGCTGTACTTGTTGCTCAGTCTGTGGCTTTTTGTCACAGAAAAGGTGAAATGAGAGAGAAACAAATACAAGTGCAGCCACAAAACACACTGAAAAGCAAAGGAGAGGTGAAAGCCAATGCAGAAGTACGTAACTGAACACCAGCAGATAAGAGCGGATAGAGACAACATCTGATGGTAGATACTACCTATAGATGCATCACTGAACGTTGAGGATCTCTGAGGACCAGGCCGTGAGTAAAATGATAGAGAATAATATAGAGCAGGGGTCAGGAACCTTTTTGGCTGAGAGAGCCATGAATGCCATTTATTTTAAAATGTATTTCTGTGAGAGCCATGTAATATTCTTTTTAACTCTGAACAGGAGCGGTAGGAAATGGATGAATGGATTAAAATGCATGAGAACATTTTATTTTTTGAACACTTTTTTTTTTTTTTAAACACTGTGATTTCGGTAATGTTTTACTTTAAAATGTCAGCAGAATTATTCATTACCCCTGCCAACGAGGTTCTGTATTCACCAGGGCTTATCTGTCTGTTAGCAACATAACTCAAAAAGTTATGGATGGATTTGGATGAAATTTTCAGGAAAAGTCCAAAATGGGAGAAGGATCAAGTCATTAGATTTTGAGGGTGATCCAACATTTTAGTCCCATCCAATTGCACTAATTCGGTCCAAACAGTGCTAGTTACGGTCTCTCCTCTCTGCTCCATGTGGGTGTGGGCGGGGCTACCTGCGCTTTACTGAGCTGTGTGTGTGGGGGAGGGGCCAGGTACCTGGGCAGTGGCTCCACGCAGCAAAAGTCATGTAGAAGAACTGTTCTGACCTAGGCAGAGATCTGCACTCTACGAGTGCTTTTCTAGTTACTTATTATGTTAAGAAATGTCAGCTACGATTTATCTGCGAGCCAGACGCAATCATCAAAATAGCCACATCTGTCTTGCGAGCCATTAGGTTCCCGCCCTCTGATATATAGAGACTACAGTGGTCCCTCGCTATATCGCGGTTCACTTTTCGCGATTTCGCGGACTTTTTTAGTGCAATTTTGCATGTTTTTTTTTTTTTTACAACGTATGAATGCACATTGTGTTCTGTGTCCCGATTGTCAATCATTCTCCTCCATGCAGTGTCGGTTCCAGAACAGCTGTTTTGAGTTAGTTTGATCAACTAGGAGTAGTTTCACCTGGAGTTAAGCACGTGCACCACGACAGCATCAATGGAGCTATGATTTGATGAGTCACCATGACAACAGGGAAGAGGACGGCTGCATTTTTCATTCCCGCTAGAACTGGAAATTTGAATGCACTCGCACAGCGAATTTTAACATGTTTTTATTAAACAGCGCAACACAAAGCAGCTGCAAAAGAGAGGGAGACGGCGTGGAGAACATTGGTGCTCGGGTCAATGTGTAAGTTTAAATGTAGTCCTTTGAATCACAATAATATTACAGATGAATGATTAATGACGCACACTTTTCTGACTGCCCTCATACAGTTACTCAAGTGTCTGCATCTCCAAAAAAACTGACATTTACTTTGAAATGACAGAAACTCTGAGGGAAACTCAGGGTTAACAGACTCAGAGTTTAAACCTGTTTTATGAAACGGACCTGGACAGACTGAAGGAAGGTAGAAGTTCCGCGGCTGTAGGCGCCATTATGGAATAAATGAATTTTCAGATCGTTACATAAAAAAAGAGGGAAAATACCATAAGGACGACAGCAGCGATAAATGTGAACAAGGATGTAA
This sequence comes from Fowleria isostigma, assembly GCA_029814645.1. Taxonomy (NCBI): domain Eukaryota; kingdom Metazoa; phylum Chordata; class Actinopteri; order Kurtiformes; family Apogonidae; genus Fowleria; species Fowleria isostigma. The sequence goes on from JAPTGZ010000019.1 coordinate 43,665,497, forward strand.
AAAGGGTTGTAAGTGTCCACAACAAGACCATTGTAAGACGCTACAGCAGAGCGGACAGGATGAAGACAGACGCACGGTCTGAGGATGTGAAATACGCGTGAGTCACTATTAATAATTTAATATGTGTCCAACCTCATCGGTTGCTCATTCAAATTAAATTTTATTTCTAAAAGCTATCATAGTTATTTATAGGAAAATGTTTATATTTTTATTTCTCAAACAAATGTTTGGGCCTGAAAACAGCTTTTGATTTTTGGTTTAATTCTATTATACGGGTATTATTTCTGAAAATCTACAAAGGTTTGCGAGTGTTTAAACAAGAGAGAAATGTGAGAAAATGGTAATGTCTGTCTGAGAAAAGTGTATAAAGTGTGTGGTGAGGGGTTTTACAGCCTTAAAATATATACAATAATTTTAAAAAATAAAGCTGACTCTACTTTGTGGATTTCACTTATTGCGGGTTATTTTTAGAACGTAACCCCCGCGATAAACGAGGGACCACTGTATGTGGTGATCTGCTCTGATGTTTGCATTACGCCTTGTGTACGTGTGATGACTCTCCCTTGGACCGGTCAGTGGCCAGCAGTGTAATCTCAGTACAGACTCAGTCCGGTTAGAACCTCCTGGAGGTGGTACCAAAAAAAAAGTAAAAAGTACTTGTACTAGGTACAACTCCCCGTGGAAAAGCACAAAAACCATGCCAAGCCAAGTTGTGCTGGAAAGGTACAGTGGAAAAGGGGCATTTGACTCATGACAAAAAGAGGTTGATGCTTATGACGCATTGCGAAACACCCGCCCCAAAGACTTGTGACTGATCCAGTACAAAATAGATAAGGCATAATAAACAGCAAATGGAGCAGATCCAGACTGTTTTCTCAGTATTGAATACAATGAGAAAATGGGATGGCTGGCCAGACTAGAGCTATAAACCACCTGGTAAACTCACCCAGCTCCTCCCTGGTGAAGGCCAGGCTGGTGGTGTCCTCGTTCAGGTTCTTGTTGAAGTCGATGCACAGGTTGCTCAGTTTCTTCTTGATGGCCTTGATCTCCTGTCCGAGGTAGAGGCAAGGTAAAGCGAGTCAAGGTAAAGCGAGTCAAGGTAAAGCGAGCCCCCCCCCCCCGTCTGAACATTGTTGTTGTTATTGTCATCCGTCACCTCTTGCGTCTCTTTGGGGAGGTGGAGGCCGTTTCTTCTCCCTAGTTTGATCAGTCGTTCCATGTAGCGTCTGGACTCTGGCAGGAGGTGCTCGACATCCACCTTCTCCTGCAGAAGGAAATGCAAACACTCAGAAACCACAGAACACAAACTACACAACATATGGTTTCAGTATCATGCCTTGAAGACACTTATACTTTACATCAATTATCTTTATCTATTCATCTTCAACAAGTCCAGATTCAAGACTCACCTGTTCAAGACTGCCAACCCATCACAATAATTCCCCCAAATCTTTCCTGTACCAGATTACGTACACTTGTTATTCTTTTATATTTCATTTATTGTCTTTTATATTTTATTTGTCTTTTATCCTTTGCTGTACAGTGTCCTTGGGTTTTATGAAAGGCGCTTTCAAATAAAATGTATATTTGTATTAATTATAATGATCGAATATAATAAAACAAAAAAACAAAAAAAACAAACCAAAAAAAATACCTCTTGCTTCCCCTTCGGGGGGCAGGGTAAAAACAAAGTCTCCAGACCATGTTCAGAAGAGATTTTACACAAACTCCTGCAAGTTGAAGTGGAATCGTTTTAATCAGGCCATATCTCCACTCTCCCTGCAGGGCATTCATTCACTGTCACTTATCACATCTGTGTTCACCTCCCTCCGTCTCCTGATTGGAGGGTGGTACGGTGATGTCAGCTTACCTGAAGGGCGACAATCCTCAGGTAAACGTCCTCCCTCATGCTCATCTCCACGTCAAACTCTGACAGACGCTTGTCGGCTTCGGTGCTCGCCGCTCGGACCTCCTTATTGGGAGACACGTGTTGAGGAAAGTCCAGCATGTTCCTCTGAACTAGAGGGGGTGGAGACACACAGAAAGGGGCGGAGTCAGAAAGGTACATGCCGATAGTTTCAAAAGAAAAGACCCTTGACAATATAAAAAAAATAAGCATTAGTTGTAGTTCTTTCTCATACCCCTCTGTTTGTAGTGTGGTCCTGAAAAATCTCCGTTTTGAGAGCCCAACAGCCCTCCTCCTCTGACTCGTTGAGAATCAGGACACCCCTACCTCTTCACATGAACGCACAAAATGGAGAGGTAGGAGTAAAGGGAAAGGCCAAGGGGTGAATAGGAATTGGGCCATACTCTTGGGTGTGATGTCCTGCTTGGGTCACCAGAGGGATCAGCCACTGGTACATGTTTATGTACAAGGCAATACTCAGCCTCCTTCATATCTACATCTGAAAATTAATAGTTAAGAGAAATTCTGATAATTATTCTCGCCATACAAATGATCATTTGTTGCTTTATGTTCCATACGCCTGCACAGGAGATGTCCACACCAACTTTAGTGATGACTGATCACTGTTCTGGGGCATTAAGCCATATTAAGATTTTTTATTTTTTATTTATTTTTTTAAATGTTAAGCATTTTAGAATGTTCCTCTTCTGATTCTGATTCTGCTGTTGAAACAAAACCACTGAATCCTTCCCTTGGTCTTGCAGCTGTAGCAGAGAGCAACTGAAAACCCTTTGACTGAAGTGGGGTACACACCTGAGGATGTTCTAATTCTGAAGAGATTTTTCATCTGTTACAGACCCCACACATGAAGATTTAAAAAAAAATAAAAATAAAATCAGGCACTGAACAGTTTTGATCTTTACATGTGTGGTGTGACCGATAATCTTACCACAGCACACCACACACATAACGATTTCTGTCCCACCAGTGATCTAGAATCTAGTCCTCCAAGATACATCATGCAAGATCTCAAGATCTCACGTGTGATGAAACGTGATCTAACAAAAATGAAGGAGAAATGCAGCAATGGGGGGGGGGGGGATAAAAATGAAACAGTACACTTTGAACGTTTGACTCCTGGCTTCTGTACCTCTGTTGTATGCCAGAGGTGACATGAAATTTTTACAACTTCTACCCTGTATCCACTGGGCCAGGCTCGTTTTTATTTACGCCTGCTTCCTTGTTCCTCTGTCAGCTCACTTCTTATTTGGTTACATTCAATTTCATGTCATGGAGTCATGACTCGGGAGTTGGCGGCTTTTCCCACACACATGAAGATTTTTGGTCGTAAATATTTACGAATGTCGGAACAGACCTGTTTCGGAGTCGATCATCAGGACAAATTCATTCTTAATACACCTCAGACCACAGGATTATCTATAGGATAATCTGATCAGACATAAGATAATCTGGTGTTTGCCGACCGCAGTCAGGAAGAAGAAAAATCAGGACAAAAACAGCCTGATTATCTTCAAGTGTCTAACCCGCTTTAGTCTTCCTCCATGCAGCTGTGGTGGACAGACACTAACTGAAAACCATTTGACTTCCAAAAAACAAATGATCCAGACCTCCTCTTCTTCGTATTGGTTTTTATGGTGGTTGGAAACATCAACGTACACTGTGTACTGGTGAAATGTGCAAAATATAAGTAATTTACATTTATTATTATGGGCTCTAATTATCAGTGAAAACTGTACATATCAAAATTATTTAAATCCCTCTTCAGAATATCAGACTGATAATTATCGTGCCGATAGTTATTGTGCATTCCTAATCTCAATGTGATGTTTTTTCTCTGGTTAAATAAAGGTTAATAAATACAAATAGTTGGTGTAAAGGTGACAGTTCCAGCTTTAGTCAGTGTCCGGTTGAACTCAGACTCCAGGACAGTGGCGATAAACATTTGCGGCGACTGCCTTCTGAGGGGAATCTGCTGGTGTCCATGGGTGAAGGCTGTTGCTGTTTGTTTCCTCTGCGGTCGGAGGTGGGTTCAGCTGCTTCCAACAAAGCCTGGACCCGCTGGTTCAGCTGCTTTCTCTACAAAGTGCTGATGGGTGTTTTACCAGCGCCACCAACCCGCTGTGCTGAGTCAGCGCTCCGCTTCACAATGGAGCGTCAGATTCACCCTGGATCCGACCTCTTTACATTCAACTCATTGGTCGTCAGTCGCAGAAATATCTGGAGGTAGCGATCGATCGAAAATTCAGCCGTTAAACATCGGATGCTTTTATTTTGGCGTCAGTTTCCTGTGGACATTCTATGTTTAACTTTGAGATGAATGTCAATTTGTGCGATCAGTTATTTTCTGGATTCATCAATGGAAAATATAGATTTATTGTATTTGTATTGTTTTATTAAAAGGGGCCATCATTGTTTTTCAAATCTTCAATCTAAATACAGTTCAACGTCACAAGAGTTAAAAAAGTTCCAATGTCCCTATATCTCAGCATCATAGGAAAGCATAAAATCTCCATTTACTGGGTTAACTCTGACGTTTTTGTATTAAGTTCAATGTGAGAAAACAATTCATGTGTTTAATATTTCATTATACTCTTCATTTTCTTCATATTTCATTCATTTTCATCTTGTTGCCCATTTTTAAATCTCTTTAAACCACCTGTTCTCTTGGCTTTTTCACTCTCCTGTATTGTGGCCATTTTGTTTCTGTTTTGTATTTTAAATTGTTTTATTTTATTGCTTTTATATATTTTCTCTATTGTGCTTTTAACCTTCTGTACAGCACTTTGGTCCACTGCGGCTGTTTTCAAAGTGCTTCAAAGTGGGACTGGATTTTAACTGATCATTTTCCAATTTATTTTAAAATTATTTTATAAATTTGCTCAATTATTCTCATTTTGCTCATTATTGTATTAATTTTTGTTCATTATTTTATTTTCTCCAGTTGTTAATTTTTATTATTATGTCCACAATTTAAAAAAAAAAATAGATATTTTATTAATGTTTGATTATTCTCATTTTTTTCATTACTTTGTTCTTTTATTCATTTAATTTTCTCTTTTTTTTATCAATTTTTGTTCATTTTAACCTCCTAAGACTCAGGAAATCAGAGGGTTTTGAAATGTGTGTTTTTTTAAATTAAATAATTGCTTATAGTGGAAACATCATGATGCAACAGTATTTTAAG
>JAPTGZ010000019.1:43734790-43745803 GCA_029814645.1 Fowleria isostigma
GCATGTCCATTATGAGATACCCAACCCACCCTGATAATGGATCGTTGGTCCTCCTCCCCTCTGGCAGGATCACAGCGCTGAGATGCAGCTTCTGTCCTGTTTGTTTGAGGCTGTGAGCCTCTCGCCCCTCCCTACCTCAAATACATCACTGAGCTGCACTTTGTCACACATGCAGATGCACTTTATTTTGCTGAGCTGTTAAGGAATGTCTTTTAAAAGATAAATGTGTTGAAGGTGTGTTTTACTTTGTTTTTTTAAAAGATATTTTTAACTATTTTTACTATTTTGTACTTTATTACTGAGACCTGAATACACATTTCCTTCTTCATGCGCTACAGTGAATGAATGACAATAAATGAACCTTGTATGTAAAAACGTACGTCTGTTTCAAACAGTGTCAAAAGTCACTGAAAAAATTGAAAACCTCCAAAATGAAGCCTGCTTAAAGCTGCATATGACTTTTGTCACCAATTTTTCATTAAATCTGTAAAACCCCAGCCATAGCCTAAGACTCACAAATCTGTAAGCCTTTCTCCGATTATGCACCTTAATCTCTTCCCTCACGGTGAACAATGATGAAGTTTACTCCACCACAAACAAGTCTGTCCATACAGCCACAGTAACAGCAACAAAACACGTTGACCAAACACACTGACGTTTCAACACGTTGAAAAAGCAAGCGGGTTCTCTGTGTGGAACTATGCTACCAGCAATACAACCCCGTGAAAAATTTCTGGAAATGCCCGAGTGAACGACCAGCTCTGTAAACACGCAGACTTGTTTCACTGTGAGGGAAGACATTCAGGTGCGTAATCATCACTTACGGATTCGTGATACTTAGGATATGACTGGGGTTTTACAGATTTGATGACAAATTGATGATGGTCATCTGCAGCTTTAAGACATCATCAGCTTTGGGCCATGTCTGGATACTCATGTTGTTTTTAGATGAATTCAGCTCTGAGTGTTTTCGCTGCATCGACTGAGTCTTGTGGTAAAATCAGAAAACCAAACCCGGCCTTTAGCCATGGGATATTATTTCATCTGAGCTTCCTGGAGGTTTAAATGTGAGATGCTGGTTTAACGGATGCCTGTGACACTGTGATAAAGCTCAGACTGAGGCTGAGTCCGGACTCTCCCACACAGAAACACACACACACCCTGAATGAGGTTCTGCCGATTGTCAAACCTACAAAGGACTCAGTGTTTCCAGTTTGGACTCACAGCCATTAGCTTTGAATTTACTGACGTCGTAGAAGATACCGGCAACAAGGAACATGTTAGTCTCAGATAGTTAACACCAAAATACACAAAAACACACAAATGCCATTTGTATGCTTAGAACCTTGTGCTTCCTTTTAGGATAGGGGTATCAAACATGTGGCCATGGGCCAAACCTGGCTCACCAAAAGGCCTCATCTTACCGGCAGGACGGATTCAGGATGTGCAAATATTACACTGAAGATATTAACAGTCAAGAGTGTCGAATGCGTTTTAATTCAGAGGTCACACACAGCCCAATGTGATCTAAAAAAAAAAAAAATTATAGCATAATAACCTTTAAATAATGATAACTACACATATTCTTCTTGGCTCAATGTGAAATAATAACAGTACACTATAAAAATATTTACATTAACAAACTATCCTTTCATAATAAAATGTGAATAACCTGAACAAATATGAACAACCTGAAATGTCTAAAGAAAATTAAATTAAATAAAATTAAATTATTTTTTAATCAATATTCTGCCTGTTACTAAATGTTTTGTGCATTTTTAGATCCACTGCGATCTGTAAATTATGTTAAGAAGCCAAGATGTAATGTTGTAGAAATTATTCTTAATTTAGTTTCAAACTCCAAAACTTTAACAAAATTTGCCTGTTCCCACCTCAACATCTGTCCAGGGACTGCAGATGAAAAATAGCTATTAAACTAACTCTGGTGCATTTACAGTAATGTGAATTCATGTACAATATCCTTGTTAAATAAACTCATAAATAAAATTAAAAAATTATGCAAAAAACAAAGACTTCAGATCATCTTTAAAACAACAGAGCAATATCAGCTTGTGTGTAACACTTTTCCATTTCCTTTTCTACTGCATAACCACATTAATTTAGTAACACAATAATGTTCTACACTTATTAGTGCATATATCATTTAATTAACATATTGATAATATATTGTCTAGTATATAATGTACAAATGTCTGCATTACTGACGATTATTTTTCATGATCTCATCCATATTCCAGTGAACAGTGGCTCTACTCTGATACCCAAGCAGAGTCATAAACGTGTAATGGGAAATGTAGGATCCAGTTGAATGTTGGAGCCATAAAGCCACACATTTGCATCCCTTGTGTCTCATCGTACCTTGTCTGTGGCTGAAGCGAAGATCTCTGGTAACGTCATGGGGACGGCGAGGCTCTGGTCATCGGTCGACACTTCAAATGCCGTCTCCAAACACTGAACAGCAACTATAAACACAAAGGAACAGTTTAATCTAATCTTATCTGAAATACTTGATGTTCCTTCAAGATGATTGCGAAAAGAATCACCAAACATCCAAAAAATGTTTCTTTTCAAACAAATAAACAGGTTAAAAGGTTGTTCTACCAATGATATAAAAGCCTAAAAATACAGAACTCTGATGCAACAAAATTATTCTTTCTAAAAGAAAAACATCCGTGTGACTGAATAAAATGAGGTGTTTACACATAGACTCTGAAGAACAGGATGGACTTTGGGACCAATGCTTTATTTTTTTGTTTTATTTGCTTGACTATTTTAAGTCAGATGTAAGCAGAAGAACTTTATGTTACACAAAACCAATGACTACATAACACAGATATAAAAAGATCTCCAATGTGATGTAAAATGAGAAGACGGGGGATGATGACATTAAAGAACTGACAATTGTGTGACTGTGTCAGCAGAGCACCCCAGTGTTGCAGCATTAGGCGATTATCTTCAGCTACAGTGACCATTAACGCAATGAAAGCAGTTTTTATTGAACAAATACTTTACTAAAACTGAAACACTTGTGGATTTATGCTATCATACATAAAAATCTCCTTATGGAAAGTAAATGAAAGCAAAAGAAAAATATACATTGCTATTTGAACAAAAGAAGTGACCATTTTAAATGAAATTTCAGACCAAACTTGTGCTAAAAATGCAGAACAAGTTGAAAACATCCTCTTTGTAGCTTTTTGTCACATATGCTCGATATCTTTTCTTACAATAAGGGCCTGGCCAAGCCAGTAACGAAATGAGAAAAGCACTGTGCAGCAATACAAGTCATTCCATATCTGTTTATAAAAATGAATTTAGCAAAAACCCTAACAGCTCAAATTGTAGGTCTAAGCAAGTACTTTAACATGCCATTAAGGAATAATAACCAAATATTTAATAAAAACGTGAATTAATCATTAGTGACAAAGTAACAGAGTGAGGACAAATAAACAGCAGTTATTCAAGGTTTAAAAAAATGCCCAAAAGTGCTGTTCCTCAAGGAAAGTACAAAGATCTAGCATACCACACTTTATCAAATATATGAGAGGATATTATGTCCAAAATCAAAACTGATATCACATTTAGTTTTAGAAGACATTAATTCATAGTAACGAAGTAATAGGTTTGTTCAGTGTGATGCACCAGAATAATAATAATAATCATCATCATCATCATCATCATCATCGGTAACATGTTTCATGGCTACATACACATCTTTCTGTTGTTTTTTGTATAATAAATAACATTCAAAATACTTATAGTATTTGATTATTATGAAGTATAAGATTAGACACAGGCATATATTTGGAACACATTTATTAATGTTCACTTTGACCTTGCCAGGCCCATATGTGTCTTATAAATGGAGAATTTGAGGAAAGAGCAGCCAACTACACAACCATCCAGTCTGGACTGAGATTCTATTAAAGGTGTTTTATCAGTAACTTTCCATTGAGGTGCCACCTTGTAAGTCATATGATCTGCATCAGGCCTGTTTTCTGAGTTGTGGGTTTGAGGACTCACCTTCCAGACTCTCCTGAGCACCTGAGGACAGATTTCCTGACTGGAGCTGGTCGTGGAGGAACTGGATGATGGAGAAGGCGAGACGCTTTGTGTCTGTCATGTTTGAAGGAGGTTCAGACCTCTCCGTGTTATCTGATGGAGGGAAACCCTGCAAACACCAGATAGACAAAGAAATGACAATAAATCAACGGCCCTTTACTGAAAACTTTACCCTTAGAGCACACATACAGAGTTTGGAACACTTCTGTCCCTTTTCCACTGCATTATACCAGCCCTGCGCGGCTCAGTCCAGCTCTACTCAACTGTATTTGGGTTGGTACAGTTGCTTTTGAACTGCTTTGGGATCACCTCGGCACGACTGAAGTGGGCGTGGTTAGCAGAGTTGAAACTCAAAACGTAAGTGGTTGGTAAGTGTTGTACTTGTTGCTCGGTCTGTGGCTTTTTGTCACAGAAAAGGTGAAGCGAGAGAAAGAAACAGATACAAGCAGAGACACTAAACAGGCTGAAAGGCAAAAGAGAGCTGAAAGCCTGTGGAAGTACAAAGCTGAACCAGTGGAGAAGAGCTGATAGAGACGACGTCCTGATGGTAGATAATGACTATAGATAGGTCATTGAACATTGCAGTTTATGCAGACTGGGCCTTGAGTAAAATGATAGAGAATGATGTAGAGACTATGTGGAGATCTTCTCCGATCCGTCAGTGTGTGATGTTTGCATTATGCTTTGTGTACGTGTGACAACTCTCCCTCTGACCAATCAGTGGCCGGCAGTATAATTTCAGTACTGACTCAGCCCGGTTAGAACCGCAGCGGAGGTGGTACGAAAAAAAAAAAAAGGACTTGAACCAGGTACAACCCCCCAGTGGAAAAGTGGGAAAACCTTGCCGAGTTGAGTTGTGCTGGAAAGAAAGGTGCAGTGGAAAAGGGGCATTACTAACTGAAATTTACAATCATTTCTGAATCTCATTTCATTGTTTACCATGTTTTGACCATAAAAGTTTAAAACCACAGATATACACAGATTTAATTTTGTAGACAAAAAAATGAAGTTAACAAAATATAAAGTTAGGGACTACAGATGCTTTTTGTGCATCTGTTGATGCACACTGTATGCATGTCATAACTTAAAGCCACAATAACCATCTGGATTCTTCAACATCAACAAAAATTTGCCTTTAACCCATCAGGACCCAGAGCAACTTTTGTGGCAATTGTAAAATATTTTTTTCCCCTCAATATTTAACTTTTCTTACGTGATTGGTTTATTATATTATCCTCTACTGTGATAGAGTGGGACACTCTGGAATGCCAGATCAAAATCAGATAAGAGGTAGCTGAAAACAAAATTCTGGTCAGAAAGTTGGTTATGGAGAAATGTATTCTCAAAGAGCATTGGCAAGATCAACAGCCATCACATATAGAGCGAAGAACAGGGATGAAGGTTTGGTTCATGTATTTATATCTTGTGTTGCCGAGCTATGTTGTTGCTAAGAGACAATATGTGGCTCTCTCATACTACGTTACAATCAATGCATTTAATACAATCTCAGAGTGCAGGTAAACCATAAGGGGAAAGGTTAAAAACTCACATGAGATGAAGTTTAAGTGTTAAATAAAGTCATAAATAAAGTTGTAAGCTCAATACATCAAAGTATCAGAGACAAATTCAGGTAATTAGGTATAAGAAGGGCAGATATGGATAAATTACTTACATTGCATCATGCATATATACACATAAATTACTTACATTGCATCATGCATATATACACAGATAATTAGAGAAGTGAGGTAGAAAATAGACGTTCTAAACACTTTGCGGTTTGAATTTTTTCAGTGAAAATCAGGTATATTTCTAGATTTCATTTACTAATTATGTAGACGTTCACAAAAATTCAAGAGTAAGGTTTGTGGCTATTTCAGAAATGGAAAAAAACTGAAAAAAAAAAAAAATTACATTTTCAGCAGAAATAAACTGAAAGTACAAACAAGTGTGTCCATCCACTGTCACTGATCCAACTCCATGGGATTTACTGGTGAATCAATGTTGTAGAAGATGACAGTGTTTACATGGTAACAATGGAGCCGCTGAACAACATCAGATGACCATGAAAAGATGACAAACTGCCTTTTAGACAAATTGATTAGTTTAGTGGATCATGATAAAGTTATTAAACATTTAGATCAGTAGATGGTTTTAGTTGCCAGTGGCTGTTTGGGTCTTCATGGGTTAAAAATGAAAAAAAGAAAAAAAAGATTTGAATTGTGTGATAACTACAGATACCGATTAACAGTTATTGTGGTAAATAATTCAAGTCCTCGTCACTCTGGGTTCTGAGGAAAAGACTCCAGTTTGGAGAGTCTGGATTTCATACCAATATTGATTATCCTATCAATGATATTAAGTCCAATGAATCAAGCACCTTCCATCCCTCTTACCTGTTTAAAAGTTAACCTGTTTGAGACCAGTGTGTCAGTAACAGAACCGGTTCAAATGTCATCCACATTATTCATTATGCTACTTATGACTGTTTCTGTTCAGTGACACAGACACACTTAGCTCTGTTTGGCTTGCAGAATATTCTAGCAGCTGATGTCATGTTTACCTCAGCATGACTGTAATGCCATGCTAACATTAGCCGGCTAACACTAGCCATACTTTACTCAGTCAAACAAGCTAATACACAGATAGCAAGGGGTGAAGACTGACAATTATCCAGCTAAACTACCTTCTCGTACGTGTGATATTGAACTGAAACCCATTTCCCTTTAATCTAACAGTATTCTAACATTTGTTAGCTTAGCATGCTAAAATCTAATACATGTCAACACACGGTGGAATTCATTAGTTTCATTACTATACATCGCAAGATGTTCCAAACAACAATTAAATAGTCAAATTCACGTATTTATGCGATACGCAGGGAGAAACTGTCATTACAGCAAGATATTTGTCGGTGAATAAAACTATAGGACATCTAGTCAATTTCTGCATCTCTGAGTGATCGAGGAAAATCCGCACATCACGTATAATAACTGTACCGATAGATATCATGTTTCGTGCGATCGTTTTAAATCAGACTAGTATATTTTTAGAAAAAAACAAGTGAAAAAGGAAGCCTGAAGTTTATGTTAGATTTTTAGATTAAATCTTAGCCGAATTAAAATATCAGCACCTGTGGATGATAACTTGTTTTTCTTTCTGAAGTGAATGTCACGGTGTTTCAATCTAAAGATGTTTAGTGTTGTTTTGTCATAGTTTTAAAAGGGGTCTGGCGTGACGTGTTCTCGGCACGATGCTAACAGCTACCAAGCTACTCATTCACATTATAGTCCTGTCACGGTGCTGTCGTGTAAATAAACAACACACGGTAGCAAATCTAACACTATAATATAATAAAGAGTCTTTCTTACCAGCTGTCTTTGTATTGCAGGTGCTATTTTACCCGTTGAAGGATAGGTGACTTTAATTGTCGAACAGCCGTAACCGTCACACTGATAGCTACTTAGCTAGTCGCGCGGCTATGACGTAATATTCCAGAGCGGCAGCGCATGCGCAGTCGTTTTAGACTGTTAAAAAACTTTTATAGAATATTTATGTGTTCTTCAGTGCCTGTTGTCACTTTGTTCAAGTGTTATCTGTTATTTATTTTTCGTCTTTTTGAAAATGTATACACAAGAAGAACTTGAATAAGAACCATGCATAAATCACGTGAACTAATAAATTCATATTATTAACAATAGATATAACATTATAATATTTAGTTTATACTGACACTGACCATTTGCTGAACATATTATCACCATTGTTTTTATTTCTTTGAAATTCATTATATATGTCAACTATTTTTAAGTTTTACATCTGTTTCTACTTTTTATTAAAGATTTTAAACAATGTGCAGAGTTGCATCAAAATTTGGTTGCTGTTTATTGGCAAAGAAATTCTGTTCTCCATTCTATTCCTATTAATTTTTTATTGAAGCACATCACGTTAATACTTCTAATTGATTTGTGTACTGACTGGATATTGAGTTTCTAAAAGGAGAAATATATTAATAAATATTATTTCATGTTTTATGTTTGATATAACGATTCTTTAAAACTGTTATTTTACATTATTTATTATTAAATTATTAAATTAAACATTTCCAGGAAGCCGTGTACGTCGCCCCAGTACGTCAACGTAATGACGTGGCAGGAGACGTGCCGTTCTTACAGCTCTGTAGCAGCTATGAGTCTTGTTTGCTAACCACAATCTAGTTTTCTAGCAGAATTTGACCTTATACTCTCTGTTACATTAAATTGGTAGAAAACAGTTAAAACGACATCTGAGACAAAGAGTGGGTTCTCAAGACGACGTTTAAACTCCGGCAAGAAGCAAAAAGAGCGACAGCTTTGGTTTGTTTAAACACACCAGCGAATCCCGTTAAATGTTTTGGAAAGTCAGTATAAATGTAATTATTGTACAGTGTAGAATGATTTTATTCCAATTTTTATGGCTTCTGGTGAATGTTTAGGATATTTCAGTAAATTCGGCTCGAAAATATTGCACGAGACTGTTAGAAATTAGTAATAAATAAGTGTAGCATTGTTAGTTCTGAATCTGAGAATTAGATGCTTATTAGTCAGAGATGTGTGTTTTGAATAGCTGAATAATTTTATCTCCAAAGTGAGTAAGTAAATATGTGAATAAGTAAAGTAAATATGGGAGTACATCGTAGCTAACGTTTTGTTTTTTTCGTTTGATTGCTTCAGAAATGCGAGTTAATTAAAAAAAATCAGTCTCAGTGATGTTTTTTGTTTGTTTCAGATGCAGGAGGAGGTGTTGACTTCATCAGTAAAATGAATCTGGGTTCTAAGGGTAAGAAGCGGGTGGTCCTCCCCAGCCGTCCTGACCCCCCCACTGTGGACCAGATTCTGGAGGACATCAGTCAGGCTCCATCCAATGATCCCATCTTTACCATCTTGGAGAAGATTGGCCAAGGTGCATTCAGGGACCTACCCTGTCATCTGACTTTGTACCATTCTCTCCTTCATCACTTCCTTCATGTTGCTGTCTTTTCTGTCATCTCCTTAGATTCACCCCGTTCCTCTCCAGACAGTGACACTGAGCTGAAGTTCCAACAGTGTCAGCGGTTTGTGGATTTGAACCAACAACTTCAGGAGGCTCAGAAGCGACTGCTGCTTCAGAGGGCGGAGCTTCAGACGGCAGGGGAGCAGCTAGAACGGGATGTGGCAGAGGTCAAAGGTCGAGCACTCTGACTGAGACTTTCCTCCTTGACTCCGTGTGTTGTGGTTGGAGGCTCAGCTGACTTGAACATCTGATGTTGACCTTTCACCTCATCTGATAAATGGGACTAAATGAAGAGACTTGATGGTGCATTCAGGTGCAAAATAAAATGCTCATTTTTGTTTAAACTGGACACCTCATTCAGAAACATTTGATCATTTCTTTACATCAGCAGATTAATTATAATTTGTTTTAATTATATTATTGTGTTTATTTTAACCCATAAAGACCCAGCACTACTGTTGTCAGTTCCCAAATGACATTTTCTCTATATTTAACCTTTGTTAACCCATAAAGACCCAAACATCCACCATCTACCCAAATTATGTAAACTGTTTGATCCCTGTTGATCCACTAATAATGTCAATAATCAGTGTAAAATACAGTTATTCATCTCTTCATGGTCATTGGATTTGACCCATTTGGACACTGAGAGGCTCCGTAGTTACTGTGGAAACAGTCATCTTCTACAACATTGATTCACCAGTCAAACCTGTGGAGTTGGATCAGTGACAGTGGATGGACACACTGGGTTTATGTTCAGTTAATGATAGAATTTGCTGAAAAAAGTCACTTTTTCTTCCGTTTTCTGTTTTTTATATAATCTCAACTTTGCTCTAAACTTTTATGAACATCTTCATAATTATTAGTAAATTAAATCTTGAAAAATACCTGATTTTTGCTGGAAAAAAAAATACAAAATACAGAAAATAGTATAATATATAGTGATAAACCACTTAAGGACAGATAAATACAGAGAAAAAAAATATTTGGGAAATGTTACAAATGTCACACTAGTTCCTTATGGTTAATGAAGAAATATCAAAAACACTATCAACATATGTATGTTTAAATAAGTAAAATAAAAGATAATAACTGCAGCAAATCAAACCAAACACAGACACAATTCTACCTTCATGTGCAGTAGAAGAGAAGTCAAATCAATGGATTTTACTAACTCAACAAACCTCTCCCACTACTTGTTATTTTGAGGGTTCGTATTCAGTCAGAATTGCGCCGTCTGCTGGACTTCAGTCAGGTTGGCCAAAGGCATGCTACCAACGTACCAATTCTGACTAGAGTATGTCTGAAAATCTGAAGTTTACCAAAGATAGTTTGATATGCACTGCTCTGAAAACATATATCTTCTTCCCCCAATGTATGAGGGTCCTCATGTTTTGTTTAATTGAAATAGAAGTTAGCACTTTGTGCATTAGCACCACCTCCTATGCTTATGATGTTCTGACTCCAACAAGCTCTACCACTTTCTGCCAAACTGGATGACAACTGTTCTGCATGCTAAAGACACCCATACAAAATTACAATTTTTAGAACCATAATGCAGTAATAGACAGATTTTTTGTTTTGTGTGTAACTTCAGAAAGATAAAATTTTTTGACTATATTTCAATTGATTGTAATTTGTGACAAGACTTTTGTCCAGCTAGAAATTGATTTTTTTCATCATTATCAAGCAACAATTTCAATTTATGAAATCTATGAAATTTTATGTTGGCAGAATATAAATAAAGTGCAGATGCTTAGCATCTTAGCACCTTATCCTGAGCTATGGGGCGGCCATAGCTCAGGATTTAGAGCGGGTCGTTCAATAACCGGAAGGTTGGAGGTTCAGTTCCCGCTCTGTCCCAGTCATGTGCTGTTGTGTCCTTGGGCAAGACACTTT
>JAPTGZ010000019.1:43745903-43758435 GCA_029814645.1 Fowleria isostigma
TTAGCATAATTATGAGTTATTGATGACTCCAACTGCTTAATTAGCAGTCAAGATATTAAGTATTATCAATAGGATGGGTACATGCAACAAGACTTTTGTCCAGGACTGTACTATCAATGAACAGAAAATTTATGCATCATTTCAGTGATAAAACTTTATTTTTAACTTTATTCAAGTTAAAAAAAGTCCATCTTCATCTGTGTTGTTCACATCAGTCATGTTCAATTATTCCACCTTAAATGCTTCTGCTCAGCCTTAACCTGAAAGGATTCACATTAACATTTAATAAAACTGTCATTGATGTTTATGGTTAACTTGTCCATAGGTGTGAATGTGAGAGTGGTTGTTTGTTTCTATATGTCAGCCCTGCGATGAACTAGCAAAATGTCCAGGGTGTACCCCGCCTTTACCCTTAAGTAGCTGGGACAGGCTTTATGCGACCCTCGTGACCCTAGTGAGGATAAAGCGGGTTCAGAAAATGAATGAATGTTTATAGTAATTTCAGTTTAATGTAAAACTATAAAAAGACCCAACAGCGGTTTAATGAAACACGTCACTTTTTATTGGATGAAAACATTTATGACACACCTGTCGCTTTACCTATTTCACACAGCGCCATATGCCTCTGCAACCTCGTTCACGCAAGGAATGCTGGGAAAATGGAATTAGATTTCCAAAAATGTTCATTAGCTTGGTCAACAATGAGTCTGTTTCGGAAAAAAAAAAAAAAGATTTGCTGTGTTTTTAAGTTGGTTTTTTTTTAAAGGGTTTTTAACTTTTAAGGGTCAGAGGAGTTAAATATTCTATAGTGTAGTGTGACTTCCTGTTGCCTGGCGTGAACGAGGTTGCCGATAGCGATGGCGATGACCTCCAGGACCTTCTAACGGACCTTAAACATGAAGCCAAATTCCCTGTTTTGATCTTTACTGGTTACATCAGGTTCAATACATCTGTGAAAAGACATAAAGGGGCTGATACAGTGATTTTCCATCAAAATCTGAAAAAGTTCAACATTTCTGAGCTCAAATTAAGATCTGTGAAAGAGTATTAAAGCCACACTGACATGGACAGGGATCTGGTAGAGTTAGGAGAAGAAAATCATATTATGCCAAAAAGTCATAATATTTCAAAATCAGGCTGTAATTTTATCTACGTGGACTTAAATGAAACAAAATTGTATTTATCACACTGGTGCATTTGGGTCAGCTGGGGATTTTGACGACTCATAATATTGAGCCTTTTTTCCTCATAAAAATACAACTTTTTCTATCATAATTACCCAATGTTTTCTCTTAATATGCATCTTATTTATCCTCAGTGTGGTTCTAACACTCTAAGATCAGACAGTTTTTGAAATGATGTTCAGAAATAATTTCAATGCCTGTGGTTGTTGTGTAACCATGTTATCATTTGTATGATACTACATGGCTTTAAAAAACGAAATATGATCAAATATGCCTATAAATTATGAATGAGCATATATTCTGCGTTGTTGACTTTTGGCTTGTGAATTTGTATTTTTAGCCAAAAATATGTCCAAAAACACAGCAATCAATTTGTTTTTTTTGCTTTAAATCTGCACAATATGTCTTTGCATGTTCTAATTTTGACTCTTGAATTGTGCAATATGACAGGCCACATAAGAAAATAAAAGCATCACTACAAGAATAAAGTTGTAAATTATTGATAAAACCTGTAATTTTATGAGAATAAAATCATAGTCATAAAAAAAACCCCTCAATTTAACAAAAATAATGTACTTTTATGAGATTAAAGTCGTAATATTTTGAAAATAAATTTGCAATAGTGTAATTAAAAAGTCAGAATTTAGGCCTTAAGCATGGTTGATGACAGTTTCCGGTTACAGTGAGCTGTCTCTAACACCCTTCGACTAATGCTAACATGTTGATGGTGGGCGGGGCCAATAGGCTCAGTATTTTGCTGCGTGTAAACCCCAAAATAAAAGTAGAACCTCACAAAATGATCCAATTTCCTTCATTATGCCACAAGTGGGTACAACTTTAGTCTTGTAAAATATGATATTTTTCCCCACCTGTTTCCAAATTACGACATTATTCTTATATTATTGCTTTATTCTCAAAATATTACAACTTTAATCTCATAAAAGTACATTATTTTTGCTAAATTATGAGGTTTTTTTTCTAACTAATTTATTCTAAATTACAGGTTTTATCTCAGAAATTTTACTTTATTCTTGTAATGACGTGTTTTTATTTTCTTATGTGGCCCTAATACATCATTGTAGTGCAGCATAAATTTTTTTAGACTTTTTTTTTTGCTGTTTTTTTACAAAATACCCAATCACAGGCATTGAAATGAGCATCTTTTGAAACTTAAAATCACTCTAATTCTCACTGTAACCTTAACACTTGGATGAAGTCATTGAATACTGTTGTAAATTGTTAATATAGTCGTATTTTAATGCTTTAAAATGGCCGGTTGGACTTAAAGGTTTGCATTCAGAGGCTACTTGGGTTTTATTCATATTCAGATCATGCTTAGGAGACACAGTAGGATGGTAATAGAACAGAAAAAAGAACCAACAGCCCCTTACAGCAGATTCAACCTCACATCATCCATCACTTTGCTGTTTTTTTGTTTTTTTTTTATATATCTTTGATCTCAGAGCGAACGTGGAAGAGTGATGGTACAACTACAGGTAATAATCATCGTCTTTATATTTGACTTCATTTCGACCTATCACTACTTTTACAGCAACACAGTTAAGCAGATATTAACACGTTAGAAAGACTTCCAGTGGATAGATTCTGTAAGGATACACATCTCCTTGACCATCTTCAGGAAATACTCAACAGCAAAAAGTACCTGAATCTAGTAGCAAACACAAATATAATGTCATCGCATTCGATTAACAGAGGCATGTAGTCGCTTTATCTACACCGACGGACAGTTTATATCATTATATGTCTTTGTGGCACTAGATTACAGATGGCTAGTGATGCTCTTCAGCTTTAAGAAAGGATCCTTCGTCCAGTGTACACAATGTTAACAGCGGAGTGTTTACAGGCGGTGAATATATCAGCATGCTGTCGGCGAGCGTCCACCCGCCCGCCGGGAAGCCTTGAACGATTTGTATATCTGCATGTTATTTACATACGATTAAGACAAAAGGGTAACAGGAGGATGTGACGATACCGGAAGCAGTGATGAAACCAGAGTCCAGTAGGAATGAGGAGGTCAGCAGATGGATTTCAGATCAATACGGGCAAACAGAGTCTCATTTCATCTACAGTAAACACAACATTCTGTCAGTATTTCTGCTTCTATTGGTGAAGGTTTAACGTTCTCTTGTTTCATACATATATATGGTTCTACACCGCTGCCCATAAAACTGGAATAAAATATTTGGGCATGGTCAAGCGGTTACATAGGGTAAAAAAAATTGTACAGAGGATAACGAGTCTGCCTACTTTTACCTGGTATATAAGTGTAATACATGAATGGAAAGGGTATTTCTAGTATTTTGAGGCCATACAAAGAATTTTGTCAATTTCAGCCATTTTCACCTAAATGTTTATGAAAGATATGTCGATTTTATAGGGTAAAAAAAAAAAAAGACGACATTAAAAATTGGTAAATTTTTCAGCATAACAAAAGTTGCTGTTTTCATTTGAAGTTACCAAAATTAACATTACCATAGTGTCAGGTATATTGTTTATTGCATCTCCTGCAATTTTGGTGAAAAAAAATTATTAGGTCTAGGATTGGAGGATACAAATATAAAGGGAAGTCTGGTTGAGTTTGGTTACATAGAGTAAATTCTCAAGTCCTCAAGGTTGGTAATCAAAATGATCTGTCAAACACAAATTATTTAATCTTATCCCAGTATCATGCTTGGAGTGAATAATTATAAATACTGTTTAAAACCTATCATCATTATACACTAGTACTCTCTTAGGCAAGTAAAGTATGAGACAAAATTGTAAATGTGGACATCAAATATAGTCTTTAAAACAATGAAAATCAATTATCTTCTTTAGACATAATTTAGAAACAGTTTAGTTGGTTTTAGGACTTCCAAACAGTTATGTATCAGCTACAAATGACAAAATAAGTCCATCTTAAAGTTTTTTTACCCAACATGTTCATAGTCCCTTGACTGTGCCCATTTTCACCTCTTCTCATGAAATGGTTGTGACTGTGATTTTTTTGTGTAACTTGGACTCAGTGTGTGATCATTACACCTGATCAAAGGAGATTAAATAGGAATAAAAAGAGGATTGTGTCTGAGAACAACATTATTCCAACTACAGAGAACTGTTTTGGATTTCACTGGCCAGATTATGTTGATGTTTTAAAGACTTCTCTGCTCGGTTGACCAGGTTAAAACAGGTTAGAAACATCAAATGCATTGAATCACTTTACCTCAATGAAGCCACTGGAAATGACATTTTTACCAGTTTAAGTAGTAATCTATGACCAACAGTAACCTTCCCCACACTGCACTTAAAAGAATGAAGCCAAAGCTCTACCAAAAGTCTACAAACCTTTACAAATTATTTGCCGCAATTAATCTGAAAACATTTCCCCCATCACTACTGGGCTCTGAATGCAACAAGAAAGGCTAACAGTGTATCATATTCAGTTGAATGTTGTGACAAAAGTCCAAAGCAATGACTTTACTGTACGTAAAAAATACTTGTCAGTGTTTTTGTCCTTCATGAGAGTCAAAGTCCGCCACAGTTTGTACCTTTTCAGGTATGTCCAGCAGAGTTCTCATTCAAAATTTTGCATAATTTTCTTTTTATTTACTCTGTCCAGGAGACTGATGATGATTTATGCACTGAAATCAAGTTCATTGTCTTTGCTTCATGGTTTTACTACATTTCTACCAGGTAATGGTTACTCTACAAATACAAAAAAAGTACAAAAAAATGCACATCTGTTTCTCATGAGATTTTCCTCTGAAATGCATCTCAGTAAGTTATTGTTGGTCTGTTATTGTCAGACCTGTCTCAATGCATACATCCAACTATGTATGAATGAAAGACTGGAAGCGATAATTAAATGTTCAGAGAAAAAATTGAATGCAGTGAACGGGAAAGAAAAAAGGGTCAACACCCGAGGTATAGGGACCAGCACATTCCTTGTTTGTCCATCTGAGTGCTGAGGTTCATTCAGAAGAGTCGTCACAAAATGTCCTACGACTCAGTTTTTTCTCCTGACTTCTCATTGATTGTAGCCGCTTGGCTCTGAGCGTCCTGTAGGCAACAGGCCATTGGACTGGGGATGTAGTTAAATGGTGTGACTCGGGCCGCCTTGCTTGGAGATCCTTGGCGGAAATGCACGACTCCACCAATGTGGCCATCTGATGTTCCTGTAGAGACAGTACTGTGGGTCCTCACTGAACCATCTGAATCTCCATCTTGGAGGTTATTCCCAGAGCCAGCACTGATCTTCCTCAGTAGAGCCAGTTTTGCAACGTCCTCTGAGATTACAGGAGCTGTTTCGACTGTTGGGGAAGTACTTGAGTTTGTTTTGTTGTTTGAAAGGTCTTCTGTCTGCACTATTGCATCGCTTGTCTTGCGTGATGCGAGTAGAATGGTTGGCAGTTTTCCTGGAAGAGCTGGTGGCTTTGGCTTTTCCCCATCTGGAGAAGGCACCAGAGGTAATGCGTTGGCTGGCAGAGTGCTTTTCAAGATCTGAGGTACATCTTCATCCCTGATCCTCCTCCAAGTGACTCTGTCATTTTGCCGAGATCCAGATTTCTGTCCTTTCTGGCATTTCTTCTTTGTGTCATCCTCACTTTTTGCCCTTCCACTGGAATCAGAAGATGATGAGCGGAGGGAAGAGCGGCTGGTGACACGACTCAGAATGTTGATGCTTGGTGAGGAGGCATGGCGTTTAAAGGTGTCTCTGTCTTGCTGTTGTCTGGGTCCAGACACTCTGCCTGGTCCATTTCTTTGAGCTGCCCTGCAGGGGCTTTCAGAGCTGGTTCTCCTGGACGGGCGTCTTGTGGTCAGGTCCCGTTCACTGGAAGTGGCCCTGGACAAGGTTCCCGTCTGCTTCTGAGGTTCTGGCTTCTGGATTGGCTGAACTTGCCCTGGACCTTTTCCTTGCAACCTCCTTGGGGCTTGTACCACCGCCTTAAGTTCCTGACAACGTGATGAGCAGAGGAACACAGCTGAAGCTCCTGGAACTGCTCTTCGAGGGGAACCATTCTGGGATCCAGGCAGGTTGCGGCCAGAACCTTCACGTTTTAGCACTGTCTTCGATTCCTTAATGAAAGTAAGCTGTCTCAAGAATCCATTGCGGTCAGACTCACCACCACTTGAGTGGACAGAAGTCATTCTGACCAGGTCAAATCGATTTCCAGGAGCAATCCTTTTTCCATTGACCTGGTTGGTGGGTCTGGTGCTTGTTTGGTTGGTTACCAGCGGAGATAGGGGTCTTGGTTGCCTCACTGAATTTTGCATAAAGGGGATACGGACTGGAGACTTCTGAGTCTTTGGTGGTGGGGATTTTTCATTTTGATTGACAACAGGAGAGCGTCCCTTTCTTTCAGGTGGACTACTGGCAGGTGGACTATTAGCAGGAGTGGAATTCTTCTTCTGAACAGTTTTATTTGTCTGAATTGGGGAAGTTATCTTCCTCTGTGAGTGTTTGGATGGTGTAGAGCTCTGTGATGATCCGGAGGATGAACTTTTTGGTATCCTTGGAGGTGGAGTAGAGCTTCTCTTTGGCAAAGACAGTTCTATATCTTGTGGTCGCCCTAATCTATGGAGGCTCTTTGATCTGTGTTGAGCGAGGTCTGGATTCTTTGGAGTGTCAGTCTTGGGTTTTCTGGGAGGAGGTCTTTGAGAAGGAGGTGCCTCTTTTTTAGGTGTGTATATCACTGTTCTGCCTCTGAAAACCACTGGCAGGTTTGGAACTGGCTTGCGCTGTGCAAAGTCTAGAGGTTTGTTTGCTTTTTTGTCTTTAGCAAATTTCTTTTCTTTGGGTGTAAAGCTGGAGGTGGACATAAATGACAGCACAGATTCAGTCTCTTCTGAGGATGGCTCTTGTGACTTTGATGCTTGCAGTCCAGTAACAACAGAATTAGCACCTTCTTGTATGGCTCTCCATTCAACACTATTGAGATCGGACTCTTTATCCCATGCCGTATCATCACTGTCAATTTCCTCGTCAATGTTCCACCCATCTACAACCTTTTGTTTCTGTTTTTGGGAGTTCTCCCCTTTCTTTTTTCTGGCAGCCAGCTTCCTTCTCTGCTTGGGCATGGCCGATGTGATACATTTTTGAAGGAGGTCATCCTCTGAATCCATGCTGACAGAGCTTGGTGAGCTTTGTTCCTCATACTGGCTGTGAATGTTCATGGACTTCATTTGTTGAACCATATTTTTGTTTTGTCTGTTTTTGTACCATATTTGTTGGGCTTTTGATTTCTGATCCTCAAACTCGGCATCACTCAATGAACTGAGAGAGGAGCTGAGAGAGTAACATGCCAGAGATTCATCCTTTATTAGACCCTGTTTAATCCTGTGAAATCCTCTGTGCTTCTGAGAATTGTCGATTCTGCCAATGTTTGTCATGCTTCGGGAAAGTGTGTTTCTACTGGCTTCTCTTATCTGTTTTCTACTATTTCTCTTCATTGTTTCTTCATTATCATCATAGTAGCCATTACTCTCTTCTGATGACATCTGTTGGAAAATTCTTTCACTTTGTGATCGCACATTGAGGTTACTTTCTGTGTTTTTCTTAATGACAGGGAGTTCCAGTTTCCTTACTTGACTTAACATTTTCCTTTGTTGACTAGGAGAATGATTTCTTTGGCTTGCCACTCGATCAGCTACTTCTTTGCTCTGCATCAGCACCCGTTGAGTGGGAATGACATGTTTGGTAGTTCGGGTTAGTTGTATCTCAGGTTGGTAGTTCATTCTGTGGGGTTTGTGGAAGTGTGAGAAAATCCTCAAGTCTTCAATTCTCTTTGCCTCATCATCAAGCGGTTCTTGTTTGTTCAGACCTTTAGCTGTGCAGTCTTTAGCTCCTCGTTCCTTAACTGGATACTGGAGTGTTTCATCGCTTAGTGACGTGGTGCTGGAAAAGTTGACGGGGGTACCTTCTGCAGAATCAGTGAAGGATGAATCATCAAATTTGAAGTCTTTCTGTGGGATGACAATTCTTCTCCCAGGACATACTTGGGTTTTTCCATTTGGAAGCATGTACACAGGGAGGTGTATTGGTTTCCTAATCTGGGCATTAAGAATATGAGACGGTATTGTCGTCATCAGGGAAGGCCTCACTTTCCTAAACTTGGATGGCATTGCTGAATTAATGCACTCCTTTAAGATTTCTATATCATCATCTGAGTTACCCTCACTGTATCGCTCCCCGTGCTCAAGTCCTTGTTCATCCTCATCATAAAGAGGAAGATTTTTGTCATTTTGCTGGAGCAGGGGAGTTAATTTCAGCTCCACATCTTTCTGAATGTAATGTTCATGAAGAGGCAAAGCACTCAAGCTTGAAGCACAGGAGAAGTTCTCAGTGGGCTTTTCCACAGTGAAGTAAATCATAGTGTCCAGGTCAGGAGGAAGGTTAAATCTGTCCTTTGAGTCTGTAATTTCCATAAATTTCCGAAGGCTGTTTTCCCACTGTCCTGATATTCCTGCAGGCTGTGCCTCTGGTCCACTTGGTTCAACACAACATGGGGTTTTACTACGACTAGGAGGCATTGTTTGTCCTGGACTATCAGGTAGGTCACTGGGGCTGATTGTTCCATCAATCATCTCACTGCAAGGATCACTTTGGATTGAGCTGGCAATCGAAGGAGACTCAAAGCTGCCCAATGAACTGACTGAGCTGCAGCGACTCATTACCAGTGGTGTCTCATGGATGTAGTTCTCAGATGAACTGGATGGAGATCGGTCTTCCAGTACAGCTGGTGACGCTCCCCTAAGAAACACCTTTTCCTTTTTGGCAGGACCTGGAATCTCAATGGGATCAGTTTCTTTGCTTGGAAAAGTCTTTGAGTCAGTCATGAGGAGCTGGCTATCACTCAGGTCCTCCAGCGTTTCATCTTCTTCAGCTCTCTTGACCACCTCTCCATCCTCCACTTCAATTATTTCCAGTGATGAGTCACTTTCCAGCTCATTTTCACTTTGTCCATCCAACGCTCCATCACCAGAAGACAAAGAAGACAATGAACTGCAGCGGGAAAAACATATGGGTGTGTTCTCCACTGAGTATTTCTGGACTGTTTCCATTGTACCAATGGTTGGGCTTCTGGTGGATGTTATTGGAGAAAATTTGGTAATACTCCCTCCTGTCATCACAGTGGGTACCCATGCTTGCCTTCTCATTGCTTGGGCAGCCTGAACATTAATAGCTGTCTTTGCTACACCAAATTTTGCTACACTCTGAATGAGCGGTACCTGCTGATAGGACGGAGAGAGCTTAATAGAAGTCATACTAACATCAGAGGAAACCTTTGTAGATACACTGACAGGGGTTTGAACTGGTGGATCCTGGTTCTTTTCTGCATCTGTGCTGTTAAACTCTTGGGATTTGACATCTTTGTTATCCACAGAGTCTCTTTCAGGAATATCTTGCTGGTTCGTCTCACTAAGGGCGGTAGGTACGACATTTATGTATTCTTGATGAGCCACTTTGAGATCAAGCTGGTTGGGTCTTTGTTGTTGCATGATTAGACCTCTAGGTGCAGGTCGCATCTGGTCTTTGCTGCCACAGTAACCGTCACTTGTGCTGCCACTGTTTAAGCTGTCTGTGGATACACTGGAGTGGGCAGTTTTGAGGCGTAGAAGGGCATGGGCTCGGCTCAGGCGGTCCCTGTGGGCCAGGCTACTTGTATCAGACAGACGGCAGGGGGAGCAGGACTTCGCCCGGGCTTCATTGAGTTCATCCAGTCCATAAGGCCAATCTGCGAGGTGGTCCTCAGAGCTCAGGCTCAAACTGTCCTCGGAGGAGGTGTGCATCGTGATATCCTCCACTAATCTGTCAATTTTAGCAACAGTGTTGGTGATCTTTTTTGCTAACTTCTCTGCAGCAGCAGATACCATATCATCTGGAGGTGCATGTCTCTTCTCTACTATCTGAGGTGGGTCCACGTCTCTCTCAGGTTCACTGTCTCTCTTCCGAGGCTGGTTTTGTAGGAAGTTTGAGTTGGTGAGAAACATGGAGAGCATAGAGAAACTACCGGTGTCCAAACTGCTGGAGACATTGGGAGCTTCATCGTCATCGAAGCAGCCGGAGTCCGATGCATAATCCTTGGCCAGACTCTCAATGTGCCGCAGAGGCTTGTTGAGGCTCAGGTGTTTGGGGCTCTGTTTCTCCAGGGTATCAAAAGTCTCTGCTAAGTGTTTGGCATCCAGCTCTGCTTCCAGTGCTTTCTGTTTCCTCATGTAGAGCGAGGGCATGCAAGAGCCAGGGGACACCACTGCAGCATCCTTATACTTCAGGGGTCTGTTTGTAAGAAGGTTCCTTAAAGCTGCAGCGCTGCCCATGGCGATCATCTTGTGCTTGGAGTGGATGAGGTTACGCAGCATGCTAACCGCCCCGAGGTCCCACAGCAGCTCCTGGTCTTTAGAACTTCGAGCTGAGAGGTTCCACAGTGTCCCACAGGCGTTGCTCACAATGGTGAGGCTGTGAGAGCGCAGGTGCTGCAGCAGAGTCTGGAGGCAGTTGTGATCCCTGAGGATTTGCCTGAGTAGAAACAAAGAGAAGTAAGTGAACAGGCATCTAGACACAGGAGGATATTAATAGTTACTAGTAAAAATGTTAAAAGATATACCAAGCTGTGGTTGTTATAGCCCATTTTACTACATAACTGCTGGATAATTACTGAAGAATTTTGCAGTTTTTAAGTTCTTGGAATATATTTTAGAAGTAATTATCAAAAAACTAGTGATCTTCTGTGTAAATTCAATACAACAGCCTTTAGATGTGACCTCTTGATGTTGTGCTCTTGGAATATTAACAGTTTCATCTTTCACATAGATTCTGAGGTTGTGTAACATTAACATAACATTAACCTGAATGCAGCAGTAAAATGAAGCCAAGAGCCTATGTAATAGTAAAACACTGATGGGCCCATTTGACATATCCAAACACACAGCCCATGGCCCAAAAATGGTCCTCCAAAGGGTTCAATATGGCCCACGGATGAATGTACAAAGTTAAAAAAAAAATGACACAGAAGATACTCAGTCACTGAGCCTTGACCAGTTGTTTTGATCATCAAGTTAGATGCTATATTTTTTAGTTCCAGATGCCTGTTACTAAATGTTTTATGTATTTGTAGATCCACTGTGATCTGTAATTGTAATGTACATGTGTAAATAATAAAATAAGGCAAAAATATTGTTAAACTTACATTTAGTTATCTTAAGAAATTTCAGGCTGTCCATGGATCTTCAGGTTATTCACATGCTCTGTGAATGTACATATTTCCATACTGTAATTGTATTTTTTTGCACTAAAAGATAAAAATTTGGAATTTATATTAATTATAAATTATGCTATTATTTTACTGATCCAGTCTGCTTGAGAACTAATTTGGCTGAATGTGGAACCTGAACTAAAATGAGTTTGACATTCATGTCCTATAACCTACCGTTATTTCTGAATTTCACATATGCTGATAAGGAATACATGAACAAATATTAACCCTTTATTGGGCAAGTGACTATTTTTGATAATTTCTGCATGCATTACAAGACAGTGACAGTAACAGTTCCAATGAGGACAGCGATTCAAAAATCTCAGGTCCAAGGTTTTTCTTGTATTTTTTAGATTTACTTTTTGGATTTTTTGCCACTTACAAGTAAGGAACCAAATATGGCAACTTCATTGCCCTTGATTTTCTACATACATAAAAAAAAGTTTAAAAATTCACAGAAGTAATAAATTCTGGTTATGTCCTCCAATAACACGTTAAGGGTGATATTTTGAATTTCAGAGTATTTCTATGAGTGAATTATAAAGGGTTAATATTCACTGTCACCTAAGGTTACATCAAACTAATGTAATTCAATTTCAGTTTTAATCATGCATCAACAACAAGGATGCCATTTTGACAGGTCTACCTGTAGTCTTCTCGTGTGGCGACCAGACTGGACACGTTTCGGAGAATCCCACCTCCGCTCTCAATGATGGCGAGTGAGTTGGTCTGACAGCGGTATGTAAGCGTGCTGACCAGGAAACCTAGAGCGCCGTCCACCGAACAAATGGCCACCTTGTTGTCAATGCTGTGAGCCGAGAGGTTCCACAGCGCGCTAAGAAGACTCTTCAACGTCGACTCCTGCAGAGAACGATAAAATAAGAAAATGTACTCAATCATACAGAAACTACCGTGCAGTCATTAAACTGTGATGGATTAACTCAGCAAAGGAAACAATAATTCAGTTCACTTGTGTCTGCAATTTGATAAATCAATATATCAGTGAACCCATTTACATTCGTGGAACACTGGACCAGCTCTACACTCTCCATCGGGTGCTCGAGGGCTCATGGGAGTTCGCCCATCCAGTCCACA
>JAPTGZ010000019.1:43772386-43785980 GCA_029814645.1 Fowleria isostigma
ACACTACTGTGAATTAAACTAATGTTGCAAAGAAATTATTATTTTTGTTTTTCCAAAAAATTAATATTAAGGGTTGAAATATTGATATTATATTGGAGGTTAAAGTATTGCGATATATTGCTGTATCAATATTTTTTCACACCTCTAGACACAAATTTACAAAAATAATGTTAACAGTCAAGAACAGCTCATTCAGAGCCAGTTTCCTCATATGGACATCTGACCAAATGTCAATGAGACATTCAGTCTCCTTATTGGTCCTCGTCTGTCCACGGCTCATTTGCTCTGACTACAGCGTTGCCAGATGGGGAATGACAAATTATCATACCAGAAGTTTAAAATGATCATATTTTGAGGAAAATTATTGTACATACCTGATTTAACATTGCTCACTCAGAACTATATGACACAGACCGTGTATCGTATGTCTTACACTGCAGCTTGACCTTTAAATGAACTGTACTGTGGGAAAAAGGTTTTCTGCGTCGTTCAACTGGACTGGTTTGCTAAACTTATTTACGTTTTATGTTGCCGTGTTACATCGTGCATCACTCGTGCTACGTCATGCATTGATTAACTGTGTTGATGAATGAATGAATGAATGAATGAATGAATGAATGAATGTGAGACCTTGTGCAACATCAGCTGGTGTGCAGGCGGTTTACTAATAGGCATGTAGTGAAGGGTCAAACTATAAATGGGATTTTTGGAATTATTGATCATAGAGAGGATGCAGCTTGGCTACTTCCAGTGGCTACGGTGGCTCGTCTAGCGCAAAAAGGCTCATGGTTCCTTGGTTTGTTTCAGCTCGAGGCCGGTTCTTTTCACACCAGAGGTGAACCAGTCCAGAGTTCCTCTTCTAGGTGGTCTGGGTCCGCTGGTTTGATTTGAATCAGAGTTCACATGTTTGTATTCACAGCTAAAAAAAGTCTGGACCTTCCAGGGAAACAAAGTCTAGTCGGTTTTTGACGGACTAAACAAAGTAGACGTAACACACCCATAAATAATACGACAAAATGAACATCTGCAACATCTGTAGAATCTGCTGCTGTTTTATTTATTTTTTTATGATGACTGGAACACTGAACAAATTATATTTTTATTTATTTTTTTTTCCATCCAGTGTGAATATTTGTCTAGATGTTGTTTTAGTTCCTTCGAGCCTCACTTTTTACCAAAGGTTTTATTGCTTTAAATGTTTTTTATTGTCTACTCTTGTGATTCTTACATTTAATCAGAAGGTTTTATTGTTTATTGATTTACTTTTTATGAGAAAACTCATCCTTATTTCTTACACTTACTGGACAGTTTGTCAATATTCAATTCAGCTGGTTCCTCAGAGACAGAATGAAAAACTTGAATAACTTTTCCAAAGCAGGTAGCTGCACAATATTCAATAAAAATAGTAATAGTAATAATAGTAGCAATAATAATAATAATGATAATAATAATAATAACAATCAGGTGACTATGTCAGAAATGAAGAAAAATTAGGAAATATTAATATTTCATGTTTATTATATTATGGAAGGAGTCTTTAGGATTTTCTATGTTGTGTGTAAATAGTGAATGAATATTTCACAGCATTTATTGTATCTATTTTCTTTATCTATAAGGATATGACAGTTTAGATGCTCACACTACAGATAAATAACAAAAAGGTGTGAAACAGTTTAATTTTATGGTATGTTGTGATTAATTCTCTAGTGTAAACCTGTTTCAGTGGATTTAAACAGTTTGTAAAGATCAAGAAATAAGAATAGTGAAGACATAATTCATTACATTACTTCTTAAAACACATTTTTATAGACTGGCCTTCATGTGATATTGTCTCATTTTAATGTTTTAGTGTTTGAATATTCATTATTTTTAACCGCATGTTTTTAGTTTGCTGTTCTTATCTCTTTACTGTGTTGTGTTGTTTTCTATGTTTTAATGTCTTTGCTTGTATCTTGCTTATTTTAATTGCATCCTGCTGTTGTGCCCTTTACTTTGTCAAAGCACTTAGTAAACTCAGTTTTTAAAGGTGCTATATGAGTAAAGTTACTTTTTTTTTTTTATAAACATAGAAAATCTTCAGCTCATCACCAAGTTTCCTAAAATATGATCCTAAAGTTGACTAAGCAGTGCAAAAAATGGATGGATGTGAATGTCAGAGTTTCATTTTCAGGGTTTTGTCCTCATTGTGTTCTAAACATTTAAGCTGATTTTTGTAAAAACTGGAGGAAAATGTTGAATTTTTAGTCTAAATAAATGATGTATCAGTGGACATTCAGTGTCATTCGTGAACTAAACGTTCATCATTTCAGTGTTTAAAACCTTGTGTTTGTGTTTATCGGTTCATTGAAGGGTTAAAGAAGCCAGGCCCATCCGTCCCCTCGGCGCTGTTTAGACCCACAATGCTCTGCTCTCAGCTCCATTTGGATTCACCGTCCGATCCTCCGAGACTCCGGCATCAAAGCCTTCGCCCTCCCTTTTCATCCTGTCTCCATGGAAACGCCTCAGGGTGTGTGCGTGAGCCAAAGACTGTCAGCAGACAAAGAGCTGCATGTGTGGATCCACAAAAGAAACCTGAGACAACACTCCTCTATCCTCTCCTCCTCCACCTCCTTCTTCCTCTTCTTCTCCTCCTTTCCTCTCTCCTCCTCCTCCTTCCTGTTCTTCTCATCTTTCCTCTCTTCTCTGTCTTCCTCTTCTTCTCCTTCTTCTCCTGCTTCTTCTCCTCTTCCTCCTCCTCCTCCCCCGTCTTTCTCCTCTTCTTTTTAACCTCCTCCTTCCTCTTCTACTTCTCTTCCTACTCCTTTTTCTTCTCCTTCTCCTCCTACTTCTTCTTTTTCTCTTCCTCCTCCTTTTCCTCCTCTCCACCTCCTACTCTTTCCTCTTCTTCTCTTCCTCCTCGTGTGGCTCTGATCCAACCCTCTTCCATGAACCCTCTTCCACGGACTCGTGGACAGGATGATAAAACCAGGTGATAAATTCGGTGGAGAATCGCTGACGGGTCAGAGACATGAATCTGTTTGACTGCAGACGACGCAGTGGCTGAGTGCTGAGTCCAACCGGGTACTTCCTGTGATTCATTGGCTGGTCGATCTGTCACTCAGGCTGATCTGCTCTATGTGTTTACTCTTTGTGCATTTAAGTAGGTTCCTACTTGCTTACTTGTTCTCTCTGGTTGATCAGCAGAATTTCTACCAGTAATTGGCTACTTTATTTATTTCATGAAAAGTGTGGGGGATGAAATTGTCACTTCAAAAAAGTATGGGTGTTATAACACCCACATCCCCCACATCTGCAACGCCCATGAATAGTTCTCTCACACACACACAGTTGCTATGGACTCTACAGGGTCGCTAGGTGAGGAGAAACATAACAGATGCACCTGACAACCACTAACAACCTTTGGAGGAGACATGGGTGTCCATGTTAAATTAACTACCAAACTACCTCTCAAACAACTGTAACGAATCCATAACCGTACCTTTTATCTTATAAATTATTGCATTTCAGGCTTGTGGAGAATTGTGAATGTATTGATATATATGTGAAAAAGTCAGAACCAAATAAGCAGTGATAGGGTGAACACAGTCAAACATATTAGTGAGAGCAATTTAACATGGAAGCAACGAGAGAAAAATCATCACTCTTTGGGCTTGGAGGTACGTCACTCAAAAACAAAACGTTTAAAATCTGAACAATCTTTGACAGATGTATAATTTGTTACTGAAACCCCAGAAATGT
Source organism: Fowleria isostigma (assembly GCA_029814645.1). Classification (NCBI taxonomy): domain Eukaryota; kingdom Metazoa; phylum Chordata; class Actinopteri; order Kurtiformes; family Apogonidae; genus Fowleria; species Fowleria isostigma. Next base: position 43,776,125 of record JAPTGZ010000019.1, read on the forward strand.
TGAGAGTTATGGAGAGTTGTTTCTAGATTTTTTGACATAAATTCTAAGCTTATCCACTCTTAGTTAGATGGAAGGATTTCAGCCAATCAGCTGTCAGCATTGTTTCCTGTGTGCATGTGCATCTAACATGGCTTTTATGGATGACTCAATGTTTACATTTTTAAAATCCATTTTATTAAATACTTTGGCTGTTTTTGTTCATTTTGTTGCTCATATTATTTTTTTTTAACTTCACTTTGTCTATTTTTGCTTGTTTTATTATTCTGTTTTTTATTATTAATTTGTGTTCGTTTTATTTTCTATATATAAACCCAATGTGACCATCCACTGTCATTGATCCAACTCCATGAGTTTTACTGCTGAATTAATGTTATAGAAGACAAGTGTTTCCACGATAACCACAGAGCCTCTGAATGTCCAAATAGGTCATATCTGATGACCATGAAAAGATGAATAACTGTATTTTACACCAATTCTTGACATGGACTGATAAAATTAGTGAATCAACAGGTATTAACCCTAGAACACTATCGCTAAAATTAGTCCCATTGGTTAACCATGTTAACCGGGTGAAAATCACCCGGCGATAGTGTTCTAGGGTTAAACCAGGGGTCTCAAACTCGTATTAGTTCAGGGGCCACATCCAGCCCAATATGACCTGAAGTGGGCTGGACCATTAAAATGAAAGCATAATAATATAGAAATGATGTAAATTCAAAAATTTGTATGTCTAATGTCTCTGTCTTAAAGTGAAAAAAAGTAAAATATATTATCAAAATGTTTACATCTACAAACTACCCTTTAAAAAATGTGAAAACCATGAACAACCATGAACAAAATTAATTTATTAAGAAAAAAGTACAATCTTAAGAATTTATGCCATTATTTTAGTTTCTCATTTTCACAAGTTCATTACAACTTACAGATCACAGTTGATCTACAAATGCACAAAAAATGTAATAATAGGCAGAACATTGGTAATATTACACTTAATTCTCTTAAGAAAACAATTCTTATTTGTTCAGATGATTTACATTTTTGTAAAACGCATGTCTGTAAATGTCAAAATTTTGTATAATTTTACCTTTTTTAACACTAAAATAAAGAGGAAAAAATTGCGGTTTTCATAATTTATTGTTTATTATGATAACATTTAACTGGTCTGATCCAAAATTATTTTAACATCCTAGTATAATTTTTGTATTTCACTAATTCATCCCGCGAGCTGCACTGGGCCCTGTGGTGGGCTGGTTTTGGCCTTCAGGTCACATGTTTGAGACCCCTGCATTAAACAGTTACTTCAGTAGACGGTTTTGGTTGATGGTGGATGTTTGGGTCTTTATGAGTTAATAACATTTCTGCTGGTGCAACTGAAACTACATTCTAAATATGTGTAAAACCCAACAGATCCAGCCCTCATGTACAGACTCTGTTTCTGTGGGGTCGTTAATGAACCGTTGTGTCTGTTTTGTTCGTCTGCGTTTGTGTCGTGGGCTCGTTTTTTCTCACACCGAGACCCAGAACAGAACGTAGAAGCTGTCTGTTCTCTTTATCTCAGCCTCGCTCATTCCGTGCCAAGTCTGCAGCTCGGCAACAGCCAATCAGAGCGCAGACGGGGAGCCGTGGTTTCTCTGCATAGCAACGAGCCAGAGACGGGATGAAGGGTGAGAGGAGCGGCCGGATGCATGTTCAATGAGGACGTCCTGATGTTGGTCTGCTGTGGAGCAGGAAGAATGAGCCCTGGATGATCATTAATGGATGACTGGAGTTTTATTTCAGGCAAAAATGCAGAACTCTACAGATTTTGAAGCTTAAATGTAGGTTTTTGTAATCTCCTAAATTGCATCAGCTGCACTGTGCTATACTAATGCAAAAAAATTTTTTCATATGAGTTTGTTTTGAACTTTTTTTTTTACATTTTGTTCTTGTATTTCATCAACTTGAGCCATAAACAAAAATACCAAACACTCAATAACTGTCATATTTTAACCCTTTAAATGCCATGTTTGTACTGTCAACAAACTTCAACACATATTCTTTTTCTTTTATTGTTTGTTAATATTTTTTATTGTACTTAGTCTATCATTGTTTTATTTATCATCTTTGTTTTGCGAATGTTGTAATGTGGTGAGATTAATTTTATAAGCCACAATGGGTTTTCTGATCTCACACAGTCTGTTTCTTTGTTTGTCCAAATGTTGGCTTTGTTGTTGTTGTGTACAAATACATAAATTAAAAAAAAAACAAAAAACTTTTTTTTTTGTTGCAAAAAAACTTGACAAAAAATATTTTTTATTTAATATTCTACACAAAAATTGGACTATTTACTTATTGTTTTTTTTATTGTGGCATATGTCAGTGATTAACACCAACATTGGTTAATGGTGCAAGGTTGAACGTTAAATACTAAAATGTGTCCATTTTTTTTTACTAATTTGATAGAAGGGTGTTAGTGTAGGAATTTAACATTAGTCACTTTTGTATTGAACTTCAAATTGTGTGACTATAACCTGCGCATAAAAATTTGCCGAATGGTGTTTATGAAAGTGTATGATGGATAGCTCACATGAATGTTTTTTTTTTTTGTTTTTTTCTTTAATGTGTTTTAAAGAAAAGGAAGATGTGTTGGCAAAGCAATAGGAAGTTGAATTAATTTAATTGTGGTTTTGTGACAAGGGGAGGGAGTCTATAAGCTATGCTTCTTCCCACTCCTTTTCGAGCGCCCAACATTTTGTTTGTAGGTGTTGTGTTGTTCTTTGTTGTTGGATGATTTTGTGTGCTCGAAATAAAAAACTAAACTAAAAAAAACCCAAAAAACAAAAAACTACAATTTTGTCAAAACTCTTGTTTTTTGATGAGAAGTTTTTGTGTGTAGCCAAATTTGGGTATTACGCAACACTGCAATGGAGAGACCCTTCTCCAGAACTAGAGTCACGTGAACAAAAAAACAAATGTTGACAAACGTTACAAGCTAAGAAGAGTTTCAAACAAACATGATGCAGTGTGTGTGGACACACCAAGAAACACAATCGCTTTTTTGTTTATTACAGGATAGAGGGGGAAGTAATAATGAATGCCATCGTGTTTATGAAATGACTTCTCATTACATCTCGCAATTATAAATAAATAAATCATCATATTTGTAATTTAATGAAAACAAATGACAGTAGGCACTTCTGTTTTTTAGTATATATTGGTAAAGTTTTGCACAGATGTCCAATGGAAAAGCCACTGTTGTTTAAAATGTGCAGAGTCAGAATTTTAAAAATTATGCAAAAATAAATAATTTTCAACAGGTGTTCATTTTTACATGATTTTTCTGACCTAAAACAAATTGTGAAAAATAACATGACCTTTAAAAACATGAATTGCAAAGTGTGTATAATATGTTCATCTGCATACCAGAAGGTTAAGTAAGACAAAAGTAAAACAATCTCAATATACTCCTATGTATGTACAGTGTATGTATGGAGGGTTTATTTCTTATTTTATTTTTCTTATATTTTTTTTTATTGCATCTTGTATTTATGATTTACTACAAAGACAATATTTACTGACAAAGAATTTCTTGTATGTGTTTATGTATTTAATGAATAAAGGTGATTCTGATCCTAATAATATTTAATTGTCACAATAGGAGCTAAAAGATTTAACTGTGAGATCTAACATAAATCAATACTATTGATCAGAGGCTTAGAATTATTGGATTCTTACAAACATAATTTTGGGAGTCATCAGAATTTCTGCTGTTTTCTGAGATTTTACAGCTGAGATGATTACCAAAATGATGACTAAATAAACTGCAGTTAAGTATTTACAACTACTAATAAATGTTTGAATTATACTGTCAAATCATTTGAGTCTGGGAAAAATGAGACTTGTCCGTGCATGAGTTCGTTCCAGTTTTATGGGTCAAAAGTCACCCAGGGTTCAGTATTGAATAATTAAAGAACTGAGATGTAACTGGTTCATTATGTATGAGGTCAAGCCCCGCCCCCTTCCCTACACATGACCAATCAGATTCTCAATCCTCATTAATATTTAATGATGTTTAGCAGCTGTTTGTCATGCACTGGGGATGTTTTCATCAAACTAAGTGGGTAAAAATATATTAAAGAAAAAAACAAAACTTGAAACATGAGTAAAATGTTACTAGACTTGGAGGAGATGGAGAAAAATGACTGATTTAAGAGCTAATTATGGTTGAGTTTGTTTGAGTTCAATGTATTAATGCAGGAAATGACAAATTATATAGAAACAGTAACAAACGAAACATCACCATGTATGATGAGCTGCAGAAATAATCAGTAAAATCTTCTTTTGTTTAACCCATAAGGACCTAGCACTAATTTTATTAATAATTAATTCCCAAATTACATTTTCTTGATATTTAACCTTTTTTAACCCATAAATACCTAAACATCCACCATCTACCAAAATCATCTACTGATATAAACTGTTTAATCCTCGTTCATCCACTAATCTATGAAAATAATTGATGTGAAAAACAGTTATTCATCTTTTCATGGTCATCAGATATGACCCATTTGAATGTTCAGAGGCTCTGTAGTCACTGTAGAAACACCGTCATCTTCTACAATATTTATTCACCAGTAAAACCCATGGAGTTGGATCAGTGCCAGTGGATGGACACACTGGGTTTATGTTCAATTAATGAGAGATTAGACTGAAAAAAATCACTTTTATTCAGTTTTCTGTTTTTGTTTTTTTTTATATAATCCTCAATTTTACTCTAAACTTTTTATGAACATCTACATAATTAGTAAATTAAATGTTGGATAATTCCTGATTTCACTGGGAAAAAAAATACAGAAGATAATATTACAATAAGTGGTGATAAACCACTGAAGAATGGTTAAATATAGAGAAAAATTTATTTGGGACATGCCACAATTGTCACACTGTGTCCTAATGGGCTAATCCTGGCCAGGATACTTCAGATATAAGCCTTCTCTCAAATGCAGGATTTATCTACATGTATATACATACTAAAAATTTGTCATTAAATATCTTGGAAACAGTCGCCAGTCATCAGTTTTATCATTTGTTTTTCAGTTTATTTTATATAAGTATGTAGGATTTAGCCAACTGTATCTCATAAGCACACAATTTCCAAAAATGTGCATCCCAGTGTAATCATATCTATGTTTTTGACTCATTTTCATGCTTCATGATGATGTATTTAGGTGACGAAGGAGGATTTGAAACTGACTCATAAGTGAAAGTCATCATCCTTCAGTTTATCACAAATAGCAAAAATTCAGCACATTTGTGCTGCCATTTATCTGTTTGATACAATATACTGAATTCACGTTAATGTATATTTAAAGAAATTTTAATTTGAGGGGGAAAATATAGGAAAAATATTTTGATAAATATTAAAAATGATCTAATCAAATTGTCATTTCACGACCCCCCTGCAGTAATTCTGCAGACACAGACCCCCTGTTGAAGACCTCTGAATTAGATTTAAAAAAAAAAATAGAGTTAAAGTTATGATAAAAATGGATTAGAGGAGCAAGTACAATATGAACCTCTTGAATGATGTGGAAATAAAGGATGAGGCTGCAGGAAATACTCCAGTAAAGTACAAGTACCTCAGGTTTGGATGGAATTAAAGTTACACGTCTGGTTTTTGTCACATGTGAATGAAATCTGTGAGTCCATCAGACACACAAAAGAGTTGAAACCCTAACATCTGCACCGCCGGCCAATCACCAGGCAGCCTGAAAAATGGAGACAAACCGGTCGAACTGGAAACTGGCTCAGCTGAATGAAGGAACCTAGGCGTCTGTTCAGGCTGAGAACCAGAACTGAAGCTTTAAAAGACACGGAGACGCAGAATGAAAACATAAAAAGACTCTGAATCAGACCAAACCAGACCATGAGAGGACACTTCTCACCCTGTGAACACGACAAAACCTCAAGTGTGGATCTTTTATTTGAGTCATTTATCAGGTAACTTTACTTTGAGATGATGAATTGAGATATTCTACCTTTTTGTCTTCAAAATCTAAAACTTACAGAGTAGAAATGATAGAAACAGCGATATTTTAACAGTGAAGACAGGAAGGGCAGTGCTGTTGTCATGGAGATCAAGTATGTAGAGGTCAGAGGTCAGGGTGGAGACCTTGGTTTATTTCCTGTTTCAAACCGATAAGTCAGTGTTGTTCATTTTATCAAAACTATTTTAAAATTAAGTGATTATTCTTGTAACTGTGACGACAGAGGATGTGAAACCTTAACCCTTAAGCAACTAAGTCATTCCATTTAATTACCCTGAGCATGTATTTTTTTGCACTAATTTTAATTGGAAAAAATTTCCTACCATAAATTTGTCAATCACTTTGTCCTGCATTTGTGACTAGAATTTTGCAAGGATCGTCCAATCCGTGTGGCAAGTAGAATCTAAACTTGTGCAGGGTCACTTATGACCTTAAGATCTATGAGATTTTCAACATTATAGCTTCAGATGGTATTGTAATTTGACAACTGTAATCATCATATTTTACTGTTTTACAGGGAAACATGTCCAACAGACCAAAAATAGACAGATTTACAGCTGCACAAGCAGACATATTCTTGATGAGTGAGAATGAAAGTAGAATCATTGATGGAGATGAGTCAATGTATGCTTTTAGGCTACTTTTTGGAAAAAAAAAAAAAATTCCATATCTTATTACATGTAAATGATGGACAAATATATTAGAGAGTGAAATGAATATGAAGAACCCTAAAACAATCATTTATATAGAAACCATCTGGGCTGTACAACAGAGTTAATGCAAAAAGACAAAACTCTTAATGTCCTTGGTCTCAGGAGGTTAAAGACCTGTGACAGACATTAAACACAAGTTAAAATTAATGACAAAATAAAATTTTAATGGAATATAATAAATATAAAAACAACTAAAGTCTGTTTTATATCGTTAAATTGTTACCGCACAGATCATATTGCGTCAAAGATATTAATTCATTTGCATATTTATCTGTTCAACAGGCACTTCCTTATGTCTGCAGGAAAATAACTGACTGAACGAGACACTTTTGCCCTAGAATTAAATAAAAGTCTTCTAAATGATCGTGTTGAAGAAAAAGAGGCTAAAATGAGTTTCCTTCTTGGCGAAAATTCAAGAGAAAATGACCAGAATGAGTCAGATTGTGATGAAGACACCGACCCGACGTCTGAGCCAAACCCAGAAGACGTCAGGGTTAAAGACCTGAAGATGAGTCCAAGGCAAAAACCATCCATCAGCCCATTGGACCTGATCAGAGAAGACCTGGGCCACTTCAAAGATGACCTGCTCAACATGTTCAAAGACAAAGACGTGAAGACAACTAACGCACTGAGCCTCCTCAAAGACGACTTCAACAACTTCAAAGATGACTTCAACAGCGTCTTCAAAAAAAACCTCCCAAAGGAGAAGGTGAAGGGAGACTCCCCCAACACCTTCAGAACCAAAGACCTGGACAGACTGGACGAGCACTTGAAGAGTCTGTTTAGAGACCAGAGACTTTTAAAGAGCTTTCAAAGAGATGAAACCAAAAAGAAAGATTCAATGAAAACTGAAGAAAAGCTGGACGATGAGTTCAGAGAAAACATTTCACAGCAGACTGAGGAGCAGATCGGCGCTGATGAAGACAATGGAAAACTAGATGGAAACTTGAAAAATGAGAAAAATGACACGAGGACCTGCATCTCTGAAACACAGAACGTTGAAGAGATATGTTCATCACAAAAAGGTAGAGACCAGAGGTTTTTAGGGTTAAACAACAGATTAATAGATTTATTTATGTTGTTTGTGTCTACGTTAACCTATCAGAATCTGATTTATTCTCATTTTTAAAGCATCATTTTCATCTGTATTCCTTCATAAACCTGTGAAAAAGCACATCTAAGGCTACGTTCGGACAGCAGGTCTTGATGCACAGTTGGATTTGTTGGATTTTTTTGGTGGAATCCACTTTTGTGTGTACTTGTTTATATTACACATTAAATGTGACTTCTATCAGTTTTGAGTGTGAACTGAATGCGACTGAACTGACCCATGCAGATGTGCAAAAGAGGTCCTATAACACGTGATCATGCAGACATGCACTGTGTTTACAAAAGTAAATATGTTTTTCCTGTCGCTCCTCTTCCTGGGATGCAAAATTGTGGTGTTTGTGACATTTCAATAATGTAAAGGTCGGATAAATGTGACCTGGCCATTCAGACAGAAAAAAAAATATTGAAAAATATCAGAGAGGAATCAGATTTAGGACCACATATGGGGTCAGATTCAGAAAAATTGGGTTTGTGCTGTTTAAATTGTTTTTAACAGATTGGATACAGGTCACATGGGTAAAAAAAAATCAGATTTGGGACACATTTACCTGCAGTCTGAATGTAGCCTAATACTAGTACTAATAGTTTATATCTGTAGTATTTATGCATGTCATGTATTCAAGGTTCATATCACTATCGGGCAGCCGGGGCACAGGAGGTAGAGCCGGTTGTCCAAAAACTGAGGGGTTGGCGGTGCAAATCCCACTTTATTCTAGTGTCCTTGGGCAAAACACTTCACCCACATTGCCTCCAGTGTCACTCACACTGGTGTATGAATGTGTATAAATGTTTGGTGGTGGTGGTGGCAGGGGTTGTTTGATGTGAATTGGCAGCCACACTTCCATCAGTTTGCTCCAGAGCAGCTGAGGATAGTAGCATAGTTTACCACAACTAGAGTGTGAATGTGAGAGTGAATGAATAATGGGTCAATAACAAAGCGCTTTGGGTGCCTTGAAAAGTGCTATAGAAATCTAATCCATTATTACTATGATCCCTAAAGTTATAAATCTGATTTAGTTATTTAACTATTCAAATAGTTGAATAATTTTGCAGAGTTTAAATATAAAATGTAATACTTATGTATGTCAGGATTTACAGGATTTTCTCAACAAAACCCATTATTTTTTCTGCATTAACTCAGCTCAACAGAGATGTGTAAGAGAAGACAGGAACATTTTGTCTCAGATATCAGAAGGTGAACAGACAACTGAAGAGGATATTAACATCTCCAGTTTTCCATTAATGTCTCTGTCCACTGGGATCCAACTGCTCCGTCTGAGAGATGCTGATAAACATGAAAAGAGGTGAGTCCAACCAGTTTAAAACAGTGAAAATGGCCGAAAACGGAGATTCCCTGTTTGACTTTAAAGTATCTAATATTCTTCTGTTGCAGAAATCAACCACAAGGAGATGTGTGGTCAATTAAAAACTGTAAGTTCACATGGAGTTGATTCCTTTCAGTTCCACATAGGTAACAACTCTATGCAGATGATACTGGGTCTGGCCAAGCTCTAACAGATGGACAGCCTTACTGCATTTTTGTTAACCCTTTCACAACTATTTATGGGAGAAAGGTGGATGATATCTCACTTTGCAGGGAATAATGAGCACTTTTAGATGTGTGATTGAAAAAAAATGTTTTAACCTAATTTTCTGGCTTAAAAATAGTAAAAACTCCTCAGTAACAGATGAACAGAAAATGAACATCTGTTTTTCAACACTATATAAAATCTGCCTTAACGTATGGTTCCAATTTTCATAAAACTGTAAAATCTTTAGTGTTGTTCCTCTATGGTGTCTATTTTGCAAAACAGTAAACAGTTTGTATTTTTCAATATATAAAGGCATAAAATAGCAAGAGTTTTGGTAAGTTTTTTGGTAACAGAGAGACAAGAAAGACTAATTGCAAGTCTCAATTGTTTACTCATCATATTAATTAGCTATATACAAAGTCAAATACTAATGAATTTAGTTCATTTTAGCATATATCTATCTCAGTTTATTAGA
>JAPTGZ010000019.1:43794334-43804997 GCA_029814645.1 Fowleria isostigma
CTATCTATCTATCTATCTATCTATCTATCTATCTATCTATCTATCTATCTATCTATCTATCTATCTATCTATCCTTACCTGTGTCCTCTGAACCATCTCATCGCTGGTTCCAAATCGTTCCTCCATCACTGAGCGGACCTGCTGGGCCTCGAACTCCAGCTGTTGACGAATCAAATCCATCTGCAGAGAAAACTACACCAGCAAACACAAGCCTTATCAGTGATGTCCACCCATCACCAACCAATATCACCATTAGATTTTAAAATATTTAAAAATTTTAGAGATATAACATTTAAAATCAAAATCATGGATTAAAAAAACAAAACAAGCAAGTGGTTCCAGACACAACAAACCCCGCCCCTCCCACATATAGTAGCTAATTTTGGCATTGATCCATCTGATGTCATCATATCAGCATATAAATGGCTTCAATGTATGTGTCAACTTTGAATTAAATTGAAGCAAAATTGTTGTTTTATAGACATTTGAAATTTGCCCATTATAAGTAAATGGGAGAAGACAAAATATATGAAAAATGTATGAAAATTTTTAACTTACCTACTTTTCCCAAAATGTAACCACATGTAATCTGAGTCACTGGTAATCTATAAACCCAATTTGGTATGAATTCAACCTATAAATTTGCTGCTACATACATGTGAAATTTCACCCATTATAAGTAAATGGGAGGAAAAAAAAGATTTAAAAAATTCATAAAAAATTTAAACTTTGACCTACTTTTCCCAAAATGTAATCACATCTATTTTGGGTCACTGGCAATCTATAAACCCAATTTGGTATTAACTCAACCAATAATTTTGTTGTTAGAGTGTTAAAAAAAAAACGAACCAAAAACAATACCCCTTATCCCCACACGAAACTATATTATTATGTCATTTGTCATTATTGTGTTGTGCTGTACCCCTGTTCACCCATATAGTGCATTTATTGTGTGTTCTTACAGTGTCGATACGGGGCAGTTGTGCGAGTCTTTGTGTTAGCGCCTCCAGCTGGCTGAAATACCAACAACGCTCCCTCTCCTCACGGTCGATCTCTCCGAGCAGGAGGTTCCTATACACACAGAAATATCACAATAAATACCATTACTACACCTATAATTATCATTATTATTAACCTTCTGTTTTTCAACATTTTCCATCAAACCCCAAAGTTCCATCTGTTGTTTTAAATTCAAGATTTTACTTTTACCTTATTTTATTTGTGTGAGAATAAAAAATTTTACTGAAATGAACACAATAAATTATGTTTCACTGCCACTGTTTTCAGCTTCACAAAGATTTTTTTCCCTGAATCTAATTTTTACTGAGGAGGTTAAATCGCTAAATTGATTACAAAGCCATTTTTCCCCCAAATAAGGAGGTCCCTCTGGGCACAGTCTACAAGGGCCAGGACTTCAGGACTTCAGTTCTCTGCATTTCTCTATTATTTCCATTATTCTACAGCACAAATATTCTTAAATAACAACAAAAAAAATGTTCCCAACGTATATTTACTCTTTTCTACAGCTCAGTTTCTCATTTTATTTTTTCCCCAATTTTTGCATATTCATAAAGTTTTTTATCAACAAATTTCTCTCTCATCACACCTTGGCCTGGACCTTGAACCCCACTTCCTTCCTGTTATCCCTTTATCGGGCAAATGACTATTTTTGGTAATTTCCACATTCATTACAAGACAATGACAGCAACAGTTCCAGTGAAACAGTGAGTCAATCTCAGGGTCTGTAAGGTCCATCTCTGCACCAATAGAGAGTGTACCTGCTTTGTTAGGTACTATGAAGTAATGGTACTAATGTAAGGAAGAATGTTAAAGGGATAATGTGTATGTTGACAGATGTCTGGATCAGAACACATTGGTCTAATGCTTTAAAATACATGTTCCTTTTAACTTACATATGTTTTTTATTTCATCTTTTAATTTTTTTTATATGTACTTCTTGGATTTTTTTTTTCTGCCACTTATGGGTAAGGAACCAAATATGGTAACTTCATTGACCTTAGTTTTTCTACATAATAAAACATTTTTAAAAATTTCATAAAAGTGATAAAGTCTTGTTATGTCTTCCAAAACCACACTGAGAGTAGTTCTCTGAGTTACCTATAAAGGGTTAATGTATTCTTTATGGGGCGTCACCATGGAAACAGTGGGATGACATAATTTACTTCATTGTCCTCCTCCCTCCATGTTCGGTGGAGATGCCACTTTCTGAACATGAACCAGAAACCAGCTCACTCACCTCTCCTTATAGAGCTCCTCCAGGTGGTGGTCACTGGGTCTTCCGTCTGCTCCACCAATCAGGGCAATTTTGGGCGGGGCTCCGTCTAAGAAATGGTGCGGCAGCATGACGGCGCCGTCTCCCCCCGACATTGTGCTCTGACGGGATGAGGCTCTCAGTGGACTCCGGGCCCGGGAGGAGGAGGAGGAGCAGGAGGAAGGAGGCAGGGCCAGACGGTCCTCTAGCTCCGCCCCTCCAGCCCCGGCTTGCCCCGCCCCCCCCAGGCTGTCAGACAGGAACCTCAAGTTATGAGGCTGGTGTTTGAGCTCATAGTAGTTGGTCAGATCCATGTGGAGCTCTGAGGACGACAGAAGGTGAAGAAAAAATATTACCACATTACAATTTGCATCTTCAATGGCAGCTGCTAATGCTAACACAAATGCTAACACTAATGCTAACGCTAACTCTAAATTCTATGTGTGTATTATAGATAAAAGTACTGAATAAATTAATAAAAACAGGGATAATAGAGTGAGTTAACCTGCTCCTTCCACCTAATTAGTGTTAATTTTCTCCTATTTAAGTTCCAAAGCTTAAAACTGAAGAACCACAAGGACAAAATTATCCAATGACACCTCATTTAAAGGTAAAAACCTCTAATTTCAGGACATTTATTGTTTTAGTTTATGGATAAAATACAAAATGTCTTGCTTCAGCATACCAAGAGATTTTGAACAATTCCATGCTCCCAACCCCATAGAACACCTATGGATGAATTAGAGCAGAGACTGAGAGACTGGTCCAACATCAGTGTGTGATCTCACAAACAAAATTCTGGAGGAATGGTTAAAAATTCCCATAAACACACTCATAAACCTTGTGGACAGCCTTCCCAGAAGAGCTGAAGCTGTTCTAGCTGCAAAGGGTGAACCCACGTCATATTAAACCTATGGATGGACCCTAAATTCATACACAAATCAAGGGAGGTCACACAATACTTTTGGCAATATAGTGGATGTGCCGAGGTTGAAGAAAATTGAAACAAAATTGGTGTTTTTACAGATATTTGAAATTTCATCCATTTTAAGTAAACAGGATAAAAAAAGATTTTAAAATTCATAAAAAATTAGAACTTTGACCTACTTTTCCCAAAACGTAATCAGATCTATTCTTGGTCACTGGTAATCTATAAACCCAATTTGGTATGAATTCAACCAATAGTTTTGCTATTACAGACACATGAAATTTTGCTCATTATAAGTAAATGGGGGAAAAAAAAGATTTAAAAAAAATCCATTACATTTTTTTATTTTGACCTACTGTTCCTTAAATGTAATCTATTCTGGGTCAGTGGCAATATATAAACTCAATTTGGTATGAATTCAACCAATGGTTTTGCTGCATTTGCTGGAGGTTTGCTGCATTTGGATAGAAAATTGAATTTTCAATACAGTGGTCCCTCGCTATATTGTGGTTCACTTTTCGCTGTTTCTCGGTTTTTTTAGTGCAATTTCAGATGCTTTCTTTTTTTTTTTTTTTTTTTTTTAACAGCATATGAACGTGCATTGTGTTCTGGGTCCTGACTGTCAATCAATCTCTTCTGTGCAGTGTCTCCAGGGATCTGTTTGACAAAGCAGGTTCAACAAACTCTGAGTCTAACCTTGCACTCTGAGTTGATCAACTCTGAGATAGAAACTGAGTTTTCGGTTCCAGAACAGCTGATTTGAGTTAGTTTGATCAACTCAGAGTAGTTTCACCTGGAGTTAAGTGCGTGCACTGCCACTAAAAAAAGACAGCATCAATGGAGCTCCAACTTGATGAGTCACCATGGCAACAGGGAAGAGGAGGGCTGCATTTTTCACCCCGCTAGAACTGGAAATTTGAATGCGCTCATACAGCGAATTTGAACATGTTTATAGAAACCAGTATAACACTGAAGCAGCTGCAAAAGAGAGGGAGACGGTGTGGAGAACATTGGTGCTCGGGTCAATGCGAAAGTTTAAATGTAGTCGTTTGAATCACAATAATATTACAGATGAATGATTAATGACGCACACTTCTCTGACTGTCCTCATACAGTTACTCAAGTGTCTGCATCTCCGATACTATACAAAAAACTGACATTTACCCTGAAATGAGGGAAACTAAGGGAAACTCAGGGTTAACAGACTCAGAGTTTAACTAAACCTGCTTTGTGAAACAAACCTGGACATACTTGAAGGAAGGTAGAAGTTGCATGGCTGTAGGCGCCATTACGGAATAAATGAATCTTCGATTCGTTCATAAAGAAGGAGGAAAATAACATGAGGATAACAGCAGCAATAAATTTTAATTAACAAGGATGTAAAAAAGGTTGTAGCTGTCTGCAACAAGACCATCGTAAGACGCTACAGCGGAGCGGTGTATGGACGAAGACGCATGGTCAGAGCAACTGTGAAATACACAAGTCACCATTAATAATTTCTTATCTGTCCAACCTCATAGGTTGATCATTCAAATTAAATTTTATTTCTAAAAGCTATCATAGTTATTTATTGGAAAACATTTATATTTTTATTTCTCAAACAAATGTTTGGGCCTGAAAACAGGTTTAGAACTTTGGTTTCATTCTATAATACTGGACTTTTTTTTTTTTAATTCTACAAAGATTTGAACTTTGAGAGTGTTTAAACAAGAGAGATATGTGAGAAAATGTTAATTCCTGATTGAGGAAAGTGTATAAAGTGTGTGGTGAGGGGTTTTATAGCCTTAAAACATATAGAATCATTGTAAAAAATAAAGCTGACTCTACTTCGCGGATTTCACTTATTGCGGGTTATTTTTATAAAGTAACCCTAGCAATAAACGAGGGACCACTGTAATTAGGCATTGGTTTTAAATTGTTATGATAAACAGAAGGGAAGTTATTAACAATAAACAACTTTAATGTACATTACCATAGTAGCCACAAGTCATGCAACCTAAAGTTGTAAAATTTGGCAAATGAGAAGGGACTTGCACTGAGATGTTACCTGTTATATTTTGGTTTGGTCAGATGAATATTGTTGATATTACATGCATTCGAAATGTCATAAAACTGAGTTTACTGACTCCTTAATATTTACTCCTGGACGCTAATGAGGGCATGGCCCTTATGACATCATGATGCATATCATCAGATGCAGAATGAAAAAATGCAAAATTTGCTTTTGGTTTAAAGTTGATACGACAATTTTGACAGAAATTATGGCAAAATGTGCATTTTTGATTGACCAAAAATAACAGTCCTTGCCTCCTTTTCGGGGGGGATAAAAAAATAAAGTAAAAGGCTAATGTAAACGTCAGATCTCTCTTCATTCTACTCCTGCTCCTGTTCTTCTCATTTGAAGTTAATTAAATTCTAGACAAACTGAGGACATTGATTGGATTTTTAATTGGATGGAGCCCTAATGAGGCCAATCAGGTTAACGCGGCTCGACCACTTCATTTCACTGTAAATGATGATTGTTCCCCTGAGACTCAGAGCTGCTGTTTCTGCTCAGCTGGGACATTGTTTTTCTTACAATCACAACAACAATTCAGATTTTAATGTGTTCTCGTTCTCTTTTTCTGCTGTTATTTAGTTGTTTGTTATAAACTAACTCCATTTTGTCTCCTACAGCCATGATACCAACCTGCAAAGCACTGATCATCAACCCACTGTGAATCCAATTTTAGTGGTTTAATGTAGAGGACCTAAACAATAATAACTAATCACTAAAGAAATCTGATAATGGTCTGAAACATGTTACAAAATAAATCACCAAATCAAATAATCATCAATTTAAACAAAAATAAACAAAATAATCAAGAAAATGAACTAAATAGTTAAAAAATGAACAAATAATCAACAAAAAGACCTAAATAAATAACAAAAAGAACAAAATAATCAGCAAATTGAACAAAAATAGGCAAATTAATCAATTGAACTAAATTTAAAAAAAATCAACAAAGTGAAAATAATAATAAAAAGGATCAAAATAATCATAAAATGATCTAAATAATCAAATGTGAACAAAAAAGAACAAAAATAATTAATAGAATTAACAAAATAATCAACAAATTGAACAAAATAATCAACAAATTTAACTATTAATGAACAAAACAATCAACAAAATAAACAAAATAATTGACAAATTGAACTATAAATGAACAAAACAATCAACAAAATGGACAAAATAGTCAACAATTTGAATAAATATAAACAAAATACTCAACAAAATGAACAAAATAGTTGACAAAATTAACAAAATAATCCAAAAATTTGCAAAATAATCAACAAATTGAACTAAAATGAACAAAATAATCAAGAAATTGAACAAAAATGAACCCTTATCAGATTGTTTTTCGGTCATGAAAATTAGACATGTCAAAACCAATTAAATATGTTTAGTACTTCATTCCAATCAGGTTCATTCTCCTGTTTCTATCTCTGATTTCTGTAAAAACACACATTTTTATCAAAATTACATTTCGATTGCAGTTGTAGATAAAGGGCATTAATGGTTTATTTTGGATGGTTTCCATAAATGTGCAGACCTTTGAGCTGGTGCAGGACATCGCTCCTCCCCGATGAAGCCAGCGTTCCCGCCTCCTGCTCCAGTTTACTCTGCAGCTGCTTCAGCACCTCCTGCACAACAAGAGGAGAAGAAGAACCACATGATGAAGTGATCAGACCCAGACCAGACCAGGTCTAAACCGCGTCCAAACCAGGTTGGAGGAGTCCTGGGATGTGCAGCCGGTGTCTGCATTTGTGTCTCATATTCGTCCTGATTCACTACAGCTCAGCGGGATAATCCAGCTGCACATCCTCTTCCTCATCCTCACCCTCATCCTCATCTGGACACGTGCGCACATGTGTTCACGTGCATGTGTTGACGCACATGAGTGTCTATGTGTGTGTGTGTAGTTGATAGGATTTATGTTCATCCCCGCAGGATTTTCTTCTTAGCCTCAATTCACAGGTTTCTCTTTTCTGCTTATTGATTATTTGGCTTGGCTTCTTTCAGGTTCATTTTATTTTTTATTTCTGACTCTAAAGCTGCAGAATCTCTAAATTCCAAAACAAATTCTCTTTCCACTGTATCAACATCTTCACAAGGAACATCAAAAACATGTGAGTGAGGGTATGATTCTGCAGGAACCAGCTGTTTATGAACTGGAAACTGTGAAGAATATACAGAAAAATCTGAAAACCTTATTGTTCTTTAAGTGTATATTCATTTTGTTGTCAGCAGGGTCTTAGCATTACTTGATGAGTCATTACATCTCTTATCATTGTTGGTATGTGCTGTCATTGTTTACCATGTGTCACTTCCATTACCACTGTTGGTATGTGTTATTGTTTTGATATATTTTATCATAAATTATGCAGATTATCATTTAGATAGTTACAAACTCTGTTACATTTACATTGTCCATGGGATATGTAGCTTCTTTTGTTTTTTCTCCTCTGTTCTGTTAAAAAACTAAATTTTTTATTGTCTTGACATCTTTTTGCATGATTACCGATTTATCTTATCCTATCTTTTACTGAATTGCAAGTTATTTACTAATTCTCAAGAAACTCATGTTTTTTACATTTTAATTACAGCAAAAGGAAAAATTGCTTTACTTTCTGAAGTTTCAGTGAGAATTCTAATAAAAACATGAGCCTTTTGTTGTGGAATGTGAGTCCATTTTGTTAAACCTGCAGACTGACCTTCATGCCGAAGGTCTCGGTCTCCAGTTTGGACAGGTGGTTGGAGTTGTCCTCCAGCTCCCTCCTCAGGTGGGAGTTCTCCTTGCGGAGCGCCTCCACCTGGTGGGCCAGCTGGTCATACGAAGCCACAGCGTTGGCCATCTTCACACTCTGGAGCGCCTCCTGTAGGAGACACAGAGAAGGACATGGGTCAGAATTCATCCATACGTTCTGTTCATTACATCTCAATGACACCAGTGACAAATGTTTTTTCCATAAAGGTCCAGACTGTAGTACTGCAACTGACTGACCCCCCAACCTCCACTATGGTGGTTGTAAAAATGGCAACACCACCATAAAAGTCCATTTGTTTTGTTTGCTCTGGGCTTTCTGGTGCCTTCATGTGAATATAAATGCAATAAAATGGAAAGAAAAAGCTCTCATTTAAGACACGGTAGAAAGCATATGATCTAAAGCAGGCATGTCAAACATACACCGTGGGCCAAAACTGGCCCTCCAAAGGGTCAATCCAACCTGTGGGATGAATTTATGAAATGCAAAAATGACACTGAAGATATTAACAAACAAGGATGTTGAACAGACAGACAACACAGACCAATTCAATCTAAAATGGGTCAAACCAGTAAAATACTATGATAATAACCTATAAATTAAGATAACTACAACCTCCTCTTTTTGTTTCAGTGTAAAAAAGTAAAATTACATGAAAATGTTTACATTTACAAACTATCCTTTCACAAAACATGTGAATTATCTGAGTATGAACAACATGAAGTGTCTTAAGAGTGTTAAGTGTACATGTAATGTACATGTGTGAATAATAAGTTAAAGCATAATATTGCAAAAATTGCATTTTGTTTTTCTAAAGAAATTTCCGGTTGTCATGTACTCACATTTTTTAAAGGATAGTCTGTAGATGTTACACTGTCATAATATAACTTTTCTTTTGTCACTGTAAAATATAGAGAAAAGTTTGGAGTTGACATTGTTTATAGGTTATTATGGTATTATTTTACTGGTCCAGCCCATTTAGGATCATATTGGGCTGAATGTTGAAGGTTGTATCTTTATAGTGAATTGCTGTAAATATTCATGTATAATGTCTACACTTAATGTTTACAATCAATGTCTCTATGTATATTTCTCTACGTATATTGTCTGTGTAAAATTCTCTATGTATTTTGTCTTTACAGCTAATTCTTTATGTATATCTGTGTATATGTAATGAAATTATATAATAAGTATTGTACATGGAATGCACAAGCTTGAAATAAACAACAACATGAAAAGAAATGTGGAAGCTGAACTAAAATGACTTGGACAGCTCTGATGTAAAAGGAACAGCTGATTTTCCACAGTTTTCACACATTCCTTATGTTTTCAGCTCTGTTTATGTCAAACAAGCTGTAGACGAAAAGGAACGCATTGAGTCTAGTTCATGTTGAGAAGAATATGACCACCACCTCCTCCTCCTCCTCCTCCTCCCCCCTCTTCACCCTCCTCCTCCTCCTCAGGGCAGCAGATGGTACATAGAGGCTAATCATGTGTCAACTCCAGTTCTTTCTGAGTCTGATCGGTGTTTTCACTTGGTCTGCTCTGAATGGACTCTGTGAATGAACCTTGTTAGATAACATATTATCTGAGTTTGTCCTGCGGCCGTCTCAGGCCTCGACGCTGCATCCATCTGATAAAACATCTGATGGAACATCTGATTTTCCACTGGCTGCTTCTGTTTCTGTTGTTCTGATCACAGATGCAGTGGGACTCAAACAAACCAAAGCTGAAGGATGAAGGAGTTTGCTATGAAACACTGATGAAAACTGGAGACAGAGGGGACCTGGGTGTTTCAGGATCTTCTACCCTAAAGGCCTCCTTACATGGTTCAGGTGTATTTTTGATCTTCACCTATCGAGTCACACTGCTCTGTTCTAATATTTCCTCTGTTCATTCACTGTAATGGTTGGTTTTCATTGCGCAGTGACATCTGTTCAGATATTTGAGGGTTTTTTTAACTTCCTCTGCTGAAGAATGTGTCTCCATTTCAGTGGTGGAGCTACAGCAGGAAGTGAAAATGAAGAAAGTACTGATCAACTGCACAAATTTACAGCTATGATGTTGAAATGTAAAGTCATCAGTGTACAAAGATTGAAACTGGAGAAGTCGAACACATGTGATGTCAAATATTTTATACTGACCAAGTGGTCCCACAACAAACCCCGCCCCCTGTAGGTACTGTAGCTCACTTTGGCATCGATCCAGCTGATGTCATATCAATTGCCTCTATATCTGTACCAAGTTTGAAGTAAATGGAAACAAAATTGAGGTTTTATAGACATGTGAAATTCTGCCCCTTATAAGTAAATGGGGATTAAATGGGAAAAGATTTTAAAAATTAAAAAAAAAAAAAAAATTAACTTTGACCTACTTTTCCCAAAATGTAAACACATATATTCTTGGTAACTGGTAATCTATAAACCCAATTTGGTATAAATTAAACAAATTGTTTTACTGCAAAAGAGTTAACAAATAAAGACACTAGAAAAGCACTTAGAGAGCGCAGACCTACACCAAGCATGATAGTTCCCCCATACTGTGACTCACACCAAAGTAATAATCCTACATTTATTTGGATCAGTGCCCTGACTGTTTTTTTGTTTGTTTGTTTTTTTTGTGGAGTTATATGCACAAATGCTGAAAATGGTCCTATC
>JAPTGZ010000019.1:43839474-43849736 GCA_029814645.1 Fowleria isostigma
TACCAAATGTTTGTGTCATATTCTTTGTAATGTACATGTACAAATGATAAGTTGAGGCAGAATATTGTTAAAACTGCACTTATTTTTCTTACAAATTTTCCATTTTTTCAGGTTATTCACATTTTTTTGTGAAAGGATAGTCTGTAAATATAAATATCTTCATAATTTAATGTTTTTACTTCACTAAAACAAAGAGAAAAAGTTTTAATCATTCATAGATTATGATGCTATTACTTTACTGGTCCACTTGAGATCCAATTGGGCTGAATGTGGCCCCTGGAAGAAATGAGTTTGAGACCTCTGTTCTAGATGATTCAGATACTTGACCTCAGGCAGAGAGGGGAGGGAGGGAGGAGGTTGGTTATAACACCAAGCTAGCTAACTAGCGGCTAACAACATGTAATAAAATGTAGCACACTACGTTAATTCAAATTTGTTATCTGGGGGCGTTTTTGCAGCACAGAAATGCAAAACATAAAACACACAATGTCGGGGAGAAATCCTGGTTGAGCAGATTAGTTGTGTTTACCTGCTGGTCAATATGACTGCTAAGTGGCTTGAAGCTGCTGTGTCTGCAGGATACACTTGCTTGTTATTTTGGCAGCTTAATTCAGCCTTAATCATGCTTTCGCCCTCTGGTGGTGGTGGTGGGTGAAACGACTGGCTGAGAAAGTGCTTTATTAGATATGCAGCAGAGCCACATTTTAAATGTAAATGTCATCTACGATCAGGGTAATTTAGTCATGGCAGCAAAAATCGTGATCATGATTAACATTCAATTAATTGTTCAGCCCTATCATAGTCCCAGTATTGTGATTTGTGTTGTATCACCAGATTCTTGCCAACACATACCTACTACTTACCTCGTACTTAAACGTTGCATCAAGGAGAAACTCCTGAAGCATCCTCTCACCGAGCTCCTGGCTCGCCTGGTCACTCACAAAATGCAGCACCAACACCTCTCCCTCCAGGAAGTGCCCATGTTTTATCATTGACAGCATCGCCACCCTGAATTTATCCTGCAGACTTCGGCTCTTGTCCACTTTGGTAAACATCATGAGTGCGTGGTAGCGTCGATCAGCAGCAGAACTGTCCCTTTTTATGGACCTGAGCCCCTCGCCATCTCCCCGTAGTCCACCCCCTTCCTCATCAGACCCAGGTGTGTGTGAGAATTTGGTGTCCACGGTTAGATCTGCATCGTTCCTGTTGATGTTGTGGCTGGCCTGGGTCTGCTTGATCCTCTTGGTAGTGCTGGAGAAATTCTGCTTCTCTGACCCAAAGTAGTAAAAAGCTACAACGGCGAGCGCTCCAGCCAGGAGAAGAACAAACTGATAGGATCTGAACGCACTGATCCGACCCATGGCTCTGGACACGACTCTGAGGATCCCCATATCTCTGTGCGGCTGTCATGAGAATGGTGGCATAAATGGGAAAACAGTCACCATTTTGTTTGACTGCAGTTGATGGACATCGGTCATAGACTGCCAATGTATTCCTAGAAAACAAAGAACAATGATTAAAGTCTAAACCCATTAAAATAAACTGAGGTGGTTACCACACAGGCTGAAATATGTGCCACCACAAACTGAATTTGAATCATTTATATTTGAATTTCAATTGCTAAACTTGAATAATTGCATTAAAAAACAGAATTTGAATCATATAACTCAAATCTGTATTGTTTAATTTGAATCATTGTACTGAGGAACTGAATCTGAATAGTATAATTGGAAATTGAATTCATTACTTGGGAATTGAAGTCCAATAAACTTGAAACTGAATGTAATATCATGAGATTTAATTCAGTTTCTCTGAAACTATATTTGATTCTCACTGAAAATTCAACTGCATATATTTTCATATTCAGTTCTCAAAACTCAATTTCAATTTAAATTGTGATAATAATATGGCTACATTTCTGGTTCACCTACAGAAATACCAATTTCATCTGCTAATAAAAAATGTTCCTTACCAATGTTAAAAGGATCCAATTGTTTGAATGTGACTAAATTATAACTGCAGACCAGATACTATACTAGTCCAATCAATGACCCAATTCTGTGATAGAACCTGGTAATGCCGCTACCATAGACCTTCAACACAAACACAGTCGAATAGTTGGTTATTTATGTTTAAAAGCAGATGGAAATGTATTGCTTTATATCTAGAGGACTGATTGAGGGGTCCTATGTTGGAGAGTGTTTTGTTTTGTTCTGTTATGTTTTGTAAAAAAGGAAAATATCCAAATTTAAAAAAAAAAAAAAAAAAAACTTGGTCATTTTATTCACATGTGTAAATGGTGTAAATGACATGGCTGGATTTGATAATAACTAAAGTGGTGGTAAACTACGTTTGGGACAGACCGACGGAAGCGTGGCTGTCAGTTCATGCCAAATGGCCCCTCCGACCACTGCCAATTCACATACCAGTATGAGTGACACTGGAAGCAAGGTGGATGAAGTGGCCAAGGACACAACGGCACAGACTAGGACAGAGCGGAATTTGAATCACCAACCATTTGGTTATTGGATGACCTGCTCTACCTCCTGAACCATGGCCACCCATGGAAGAGCTTTAACTCAATTATATTCCATTAAATACTTCATATACAAGTAAAATCTACAAATATAATTTCTGGCCTTGGACAAAGTTGTGTTCTGAAAATATTCACATCTTTTCAACATTAATAAGATGTAAACACATTCGACCAGCAGTAGTAGCCGCACTGAAGAATTACTTCAGTTTATAAACCAGAAAAACTATCATGGTAGAGTGGTAGAGAAAACCATTGTGGTACCCCATGGAGTGGAAACAGAAAGAGAATTTTTTTAAAAAGAAAATATATTACTGTATGTGTTTGTGATATGAATATTGCACACTCCATTATCGTAATATCAACATCTTTTTAATATATTGTGCAGCCCTACTCTAGGGACCAGTGTTTGTATTTGATGTCCTTCAGGAACTGTTGGACCATTGTAGATGTAAACTTTGGGTCATTGTATGGTTGAAAGACCTAGCAACAACCTAAGACTAGACTACAAGCAGATTCCTGCAGATTATCCCTCAAAATTTCAACATAATTTTTTTTATGATGCCATGAACAAGGCTCCCTGTGCCAGAGGCTGTAAAACAGACCCACAGCATGATACTCCCACCACCATGTTGAACTGTGGGGGACTATGTTCTTAGGGTTGAAGACCTCTCCATTTCTTTAACAAACATAAGTAACATCCATGTGCCCAAACAGTTCCAGTTTACTCTCATCAGACCAAAGCACAGACTTCCAAAACTCATCTGTACCTTTCAAATGGTCATTCACAGGTGCCATTGAAAACTTAGTGGACATTTTGTCTTTGCTATTTCGGAAACAAATGCACCATAAATAGTTGTTATTAAAAGTAATTTCTATGGAGAAATCTAGAGTTTTGGCTACTTTCATAAAGAGGGTAATAATTTTGACCTCAACTGTATATAATAATGTAGTAATAGCACAGTAATCAGTTTACCATCAAAGAAGGGACAAACTCGGAAAATATACACCTTTTACAAAGAAAATAGAGAAATTAGACCTTTTTTTTCCTTCATATAATTCTTCAAGCTGATTAGAGACGCCCAAAATTGTTGTGGATAAACTTGGGAGTTACACCATTAGGGTTCTGGATATGACATTATCATGAGAGGACATGTAGAAGTCATTTTCGTGTCTTCAACCAAGTCTTTGGCTGATGTTAAAAAGTCATATAAGCATGCAGAACACATAAGAACATTTCTCAAAGATTAGCCCTGGTGGTTTGGTCATTAGCTTACCTGTCTTAATAGCTTTTTGCAGAAACTCTTAGCAGCTTGCTCAGCAGATTACCATGAGATATTTTATTCTTATTCTTTACGGCGGAGTTGATTTTCTCATCGCATTAGCTACTGTGACATTTTCTTAATACGATACATATGATTATAATGCAACCGGTATGAAAGACACACACCACAAAAATCTGTTGACAAGGAAGCTTGCTAGTGGCTGCGAGGATGCTAATAGTTGGTGTAATTTGCAGCGTTGATTTGCACTCCGGCACTTCCTATGTTGTTAACCACAAGTCTAGGTACCGTTTTGTCGGTGATATTTACCGGTCTGTGCATTCCTCTGTGGTCCTAAAATTACTTTGTTTGAATGTCTATGCGCCAATTTTTGAAGAGAAAAAGCCATTCAGATGTAAGAAATACCATTAGCTAGCAGCTTAGCAACACAACCTTGGCCACACCCACTTTTGAGTCCCGTTGTATTACAAGCCGTGTTGCATTTATAACAGCTTGAAAAAACTAAACACAAAATATTGACACGACAAACTCCTTAAATATGATTTTGTTTTAACGTAAAGTTTTGACTGAATTCCTCCATTACATGTTTATTTTGTTCATTTAAAACATTAACCATTTAATTACGCTTTCAAAGCTAGTTTTATATACATAGTATGAACATTACCTCAGATTTTGTGTCTTAAATCTATACTTAAGATAAATAGATAAATAGATAAATCTATACTATATAGATAAATATATATAAAATATCAAGGAGATAAAACTTTTATCTACATGGGAATTAGAACAAATTGTTTTAACCAGACAAGAGTAAGTCAAATCCCATTGACTGTATTATCAGAAGCAGCAGTTCTCCCAAATACGTACTTACCCCTAAATGCATCATCACTGTCGCACGGTAGTTTCTGCAGCTGCATTGTTGCTCCGTACTCGCGGCAGCTGCTTCGTTGTCCTTAGCACATATTAATTATAATATGATATTATCCAGCTCGTTTGTACAACAACGATGCTAGGTTTTGTATTTGTTTAATGTTGTTTTCCTCGTAAACGATACCTAGGTTGCGTTTTTAATTTTAATTCAGGCGTCCTGCTAGCCAAAAGCTAGCTAGCTGGATTAGCACTTGGAAAAATGAATTCCAACACGCACGTCATTCAGGTGACAAATGTGTCTCCGAGCACAACGTCTGAACAAATGAGGACTCTGTTTGGGTTCCTCGGGAACATAGAGGAGCTTAAGCTGTTTCCACCTGAGTGAGTATTGTTAACAACGCACCGGATACGTTTTATCGCCAAGGTAACTAGAGTCGCGCTGGGCTTGTCGTCAGGCCCGTAGCTGTGTGGTAGGCCCTGCTTCTCGGCATGCTAATGCTAATGTTTGCCCGCGCCTTGAGCTAGTAGAACAGCCGCTTCACTAAATCTCAGGAACAATATCCCCACTTAACCCTGTTATGAACTTATATGAGTGATATTATCCTGATTTATGTTCATGACATACTCGTGAACAAACAATCGATTACTTAAGAGAAAGGCATCTGCTAAATATCAAGGAAAGTATTACAGTGTCAGATAGTGTGTAGTGTCATTTTTATATATGACACACAATATAAATTAAAATATACTAAGCAAAAAAAATACCCACTCAAGTAAAAACAAATGTAATTGTGTGAAATCGTAATTTGGCAGTTATTGGGGTAGTTATCAAACTTATGTTGTATTGATTTGATTATATTAAAATTAAAGATGCGTTTGGAAAACTAGAGATTGCTAGTATGCATTAAGTGGAAATTCAAGTGACGTACAAAACATTTTGTTTCAGTAATGCTTTTGAGTCTGCATTGGATTTCCAAGTAACGCTGGAATGCAAATAAGTGAAAGTGAAAGCCCTCATTGTTGGTTATATTATAAAAAATAATGGTCTTATCTGCTTTGTATTTTTCTCATTGAAATACACTTGGCTACTCTGCAGGTAGGAAAATTAGAAGATTGCAGTTCGAAGTGAAACAAGACTGCAACACGTAACCTCATTGTTAGTTTATATGAGTGGTACTATACAGATTTGTAGTCACGACATACTTATGAACAAACCAATAGTCGATCATTTGAAAGATATCTGCTAAATATCAAGGAAAATATTACAACCACCACCACCAGATGGTGTGTATTAGCATACATTTTATCATTTTTATATGATTGCATACAATGTATATTGAAAATATACTAAGCAGAAAAAATACCCACACAAGTTGAAACCAAATTTAATTGTGCGAAATGGTAATTTGGCACTTAATAGATTAGGTATTAAACTTATGTTATATTGATTCTGTATATTAAAATTAAAGATACGTTTTAAAAAATACAGATTACTGGTATGTATTAGGTGGAAATACAAGCGATATTGAATAAATATTTTGTTTCAGTCATGCTTTTGAGACTGCACTTGAATGCAAATGAGTGACATTGAAAGATCTCTCGTTGGCTATATTATAGGGAATAATTGTCTTGTCTGCTTTGTATTTTTCTCATTGAAATACACCTGGCTACTCTGCAGGTAGGAAAATTAAAAGATTGCAAGTTGAAGTGAAACAAGACTGCAACAACATACAACATACTGTTGTAACACTTCTTGACTTCACCTGTATTACAGGCACGTAAGGGGCCACAGCATCAGAGATCTCCCAGTTTTCCTGTGGTTCAGTTGCAGAAGAAAATGTGCTAAAGTGAAACAAGGTTGAGAAGATGTTATAAGCATCATTTGGTTATATCCAACCAACTCTAATGAGAATACACTGAAGATGCAGGAATCACACAGGATAAAACAGTCGCTTATTAGTTATAATCTCAGTTGTCCTGCAGTCTCATTCACAGAAGTGGAAAGATGGCATATTGTCTCCTTGTTTGTATTCTTTGCACAACGTTTCTGTATTTTTTTCCAGTGACTCTCCCTTGCCTGTGACCTCACGTGTCTGTTTTGTAAAGTTCCTTGAGGCCGAGTCCGTGGGAGTTTCCCAACATCTGACAAACACCGTCTTCGTGGACAGGGCCTTGATTGTGGTTCCTTTTGCTGAAGGTGGGTGTCTTTGTCGTTCTGGTTTCACTCACATGGCTATCTCTGGACAAAGTTTGTAGGTGTTTATCATAGAAGTGAAAACGTTTCCTAAGCCATTGTGAGTTTTTCTGACCAAGCAAATTAGTTAAGCTTGGTTTTATGAATGTATTTAAAAAAAAAAGGGAAATGTACATTTGTGTCCATGTCTCAAACTAGCTGTAAACTTCTCTCTCTGTTATTTGTGTTGTGGTTTTCATAGTGGACAAGTCATTTGCAGAGAGCCCCTTCCTTGCTGGCTGAAAGTGGTCCTCTGCTGCCATCAGGAGATTAGAAAAAATAATGGCACCAGGCTCGCAAGCCCCTTCTCTGTCTTGTTCTTCAGTAAAATATTAACTATTTTCTTAATCTCTCTTTTCAAGTCTTATTTGCTTTCAAAAATTAGGCACACAATTCTTGAGCAGAATAAGGGGAAAGGGTGGAGGGCAGTCTCACATGTGAATATAAAATATTTTGAATATATTTCCTTCAGAAAATGTTTGTCAATCAATAGGTATGCACCAAATTAGGGATGCCCCGAGCTGATCTGAGAAGTTTTGACATGAACCAATCAAGGATGTTGTTAAAAATTTGGCTGTCTAACCCAAACCATCTCCGATCCCTTTTCTGATTTGAGTCAGTCACATAAAGGTGTGCAGGTTGTCCAAATGTATCCTTTTATTTACACCCATGTCAGGTTGATATCGCAGGAATAATACTCACTTCAAGTCCAACTCAGTCCAAAAATTCACAATGTAACTTGTTAATTGAAATGTGCCGGGCCATACCAACGGAGTGGAAGAACACGATGTACTGTTTCAATGGTAACAACACACTGTACATTGTAACTGCTGCCTTGGGGTTTTTTGTTTGACATAATAATTTAAGATATGGGTGAAGACAGAGAAAGTTATTTACTTCATCTACATGTCAAGTATCGTGAAATGAAAACATAAAAATGGAAATTTATTGGGGAATGGTGAATTGGAGGGGCTAGTATACTCCTGTGTGTTTATTAATCATCTGGACATTTTTTTTGCTGTCCATCTTCTCCTAGGGCATTGGAAATAGACCAACGAAGATGTGTGCTATGACTCTGTGTAGCAATTTGATACACGGATTTCATGCAAGTAGCGAAAAACACGTCAAATCTGTCTATTCAAAATGAATGGGGCTATTTTTAAGTGGCTACCATTCCCACACAATTGAGCCTAAAATTGTAGTGTCAATACAAAAAAAAAGTGTCCAGCTTGCCTCAAAGATCTATATGGTTTTCGCACACGAATGCAAAATAAATTGCAAAAAAATCCCATTGATTTACAATGGGAATAACAAAAAAGTTGACATTTTTCTGACCACTAGTGCTTTGCCATACTTTTACCGAGGCTTCATTTAAACTTTAAAATGCAGGCATTTTCGTCATCTCTGCAGGAATGTTTTTTTGTATGAAGATGAGATTTACAGTTTTCAATATTTCAAATTTTTGTTTTGTCCACGACCCGGACCCTGATGCGGACAAGTGGAGGACAACGAGTACAAATTTTTGTTTGCATCAGCTGTTACCGTGGTAAAACAAGGTAACCAGCAGACATTCAAAGTGAATGATTTTGTTGTTCTGGGATACCGGTGACTCGCATTCAACATAGACACACATACACAGGGAATGGGCATGGCGGGGTGACACAGCCAAAGACTTAATGCCATTGGTACCCAGTTTTTTTTGTCTTGTGGCCCCATTTTAACATCGCAAGTTTTTGGTAACCCCAGACATTCAAAACATGCATTTTTTTTTTCTAAAATTAATTTGTTTTTAATCATGTAACAGTTGTACTATGTAGCAAATAAATGTCATTTTTACATGACATTTAATCTATATAATGTATATTATTATGGATGGAGGCAGAAAAGCCAGGTGTAGATTACAGCACAAAGTGAGAATTTTATTTTCCTTGGTCAGGATATGTACAGTCAGTGAAGTTTGTATTCACAAGGATGAACATTAATACTGAACAATCAAAATATGCCCTCATTAAAATCTGCATTTTATTTGAACTTGATTTTTATTAGAAAACTGTATGGTGTTTTAATTATAATGAAATATATATTGAATCATTTAAAAAATGTGTTTGTAATTTTTAAAATCGGTTACTAGAAATTTTAGGTGACCCCATTTGAATTCCAGGTGACCCCACAGTTGAAAACCACTGCTTTTTGCAAATGCTTTCGTGTGCGAAATGACCTCAGACTCAAACCAGCATGCCCCCCGGCCCCCTCTCACAGTTTCCCAGAGTGGAAATTGTGTAGTTAATTTTGCACTGAAGTATGAGCCATAAACACTGAAATAAACATGTCATAGCGCCATGTTCTAAAACCAGCTACCAGAGATTTGACAAACTGAAATGCTGGTGCTGAAAGTCAGCTCAGACGCCATAACCTTGACTTGTGATGCCCAAATATGGTGTTTTTTGTGAACCTTTGGTCTGAACTGGGCTTCAAAGTGATACTGTTGCACTTAAACTAATATTGTCATTTCTGTTACAAATACATGCAATAGGAGGTACCCTTCTACAGCAGCTGTAGACTGACATTTCTTTGTATATTCATACGTTGACAACGCCATAGACACCGACTCACCTCTGCACATCCACACAGGTGTTTACACTGTTCGCCATGTTTGTGTATGATTTTGACCTGCTTTTAGGTTCAGGTTGCATAGGGCTTAGAATGTTCTGTTAGTTGCACAAAACTGGGAGCAGAGAGAGGAATTATTCAGACCCAGTGTATTTCTAGTCTGTCCTGAGGAGAGGACAATGAAACATCTGTGTGGAACACAAACGAGCACAAGCGTTGGGTTTTGCTGTTTTTCTGGCTACGTTCAGACTGCAGGCACGGTTTTTTGTGACCTGTGTCCGATCTGTTAGACAATTTTAACAGCACTAATCTGATTTTTTTACCCTCGGCATAGGGTATTGTCATCAGTTAGTCGTCTGTCTGTCCATCTGTATGTGCAAAACCTTTGGTGTGCACCAGTGGTTCTCAACCGGGGGCAGCAGCAGATATATGATTGATGATTGGTTGAGGGGAGCTCACTTTGACTTTGTCACAGCTTAAGTTTTCAAGTGAGCGTTATGTTTTCAAACCCGACCCAGGCCACTTTTATATGTCAGGGTTTCTGCAGGTCATGAAAAAGCATGAAAAGTCATTGAATAGGTTTTGTAAAAATTAAGGCCTTAAATGACATTAAAAGCATTACATTTTATGTCTAGAGGCATACAAAAGTTAAATAAATTATGTAAACATTTAGTAATTTTGATCTGTAGTGCGATGATAAACAAGTGGGACCCTTTAACTGGTTATTGTTGAC
>JAPTGZ010000019.1:44002917-44013963 GCA_029814645.1 Fowleria isostigma
ACACACACACACACACACACACACACACACACACACACACACACACACACACACACACACACACACATACACACACAGCTCAGTGAAGTGCAGGTAGCCCCACCCACACCCACATGGAGGAGAGACCGTAACTAGCACCATTCAAACCGAATTAGCGCATTTGGATGGGAGTAAAATGTTGGATCACTCCCATAATCAAATCGATTGTTCCTTGTGTCATTTCCATCATGTCCTGAAAGATTCAGCCAAATCTGTCCAGTAGTTTTTGCATAAAGTTGCTAACAGACAGACAAATGCTGGCAAAAACATAACCTCCTTGGCAGAGGTAATAAAATATTGGGTCCAGAAATAGGGTACAAATGGTGACAGTAAACCCTCCGTAGGTGTCAAATCATTAGATATGTAAACATGTGTGTAAATGCTCTTCTATAGGTCTATAAATAAAGACACTGTTAAATGTTTGGATCCGTGTGGTTTTTCTAATCCACATATGTGGGTTTAAATCAACCTCCTTTTTATTCCAGGTTTGGTGTAGAACTCAGTGGTTCTCAGTCTTCTTTTTTGGGACCACCGTTTAGAGGACGAAAAGTCTCCATGCCCCACTCCACTCCAATGACATTGTACCAATGGTGCAATTATAACTTTTATTGAAAGAAACATCTATATTGTGTCAATACTTTTTGCTTTCCCTTGAATAACTTGTTGTGCAAATTAGAAATAACTCAGATTTTTGTTTGAATAATACAAAACACCAGACTGAACCCTGAGAGAATATTTATACAAATAAAAATAGGAAATTTGTCATTGTCGAAAACTCTGACAATAAAGTTATTTTTTTAGAACAACAAACAGTTGTTGGTAGCACAGATGAACATGTGACCAATATCAGTCATTCAGTGAGTCCATCTCCATGTCACATCCAGAACATTAAAGGATTTGGTAACATTTTTACCTTAATTAATTGTGATGGTTAAATCCAGCTACATACGATGGCTAACTGGCTTGTTAGTTTAGTTAGCCTTCATGTCACAGGTGTTTATCATGACAGAGCCAAAAGGTACATTCTCTACATATTTCAGTGGATTTGTGTTGTTAGTGATGCTACTCGTTGTAACAGTGTTTACTCATTTATGAACTTATTTTATCAGTGATGCCTGGATGCTTGTTGGCTAACGGAGATGTTAGCATACACACTATTATTACATATCATTGTACTATATCATATACATGCATATCATTACAATAATCCCTGTTGTTTGTGTCGTGGGTGTATGTTTGTTCACTTTATTAGATCCTTTGTCTGCCTCAGGACTGTTTTTATTACTCCACACAGAATTTAGTCAGTTGAATCTAGTTGTAGCTGGTGTAGATGATACTTGTGTGATTCTTGTCAGTAAATGTTAGCTCCAGGATGATATTGGACCTGTGATGTGACTACTGCGTACACGTACATTGTGATATTGATGGTCTAACAATATATTGTGCAGCATCCACTCTGTCCTTTTTTTTAGGACCAGTTACATAGATCCACCCAGATATACATTCATGCTAGTGGTGCCTCAGTTCGGTGGCAAATCATAAAGTGGATCAGAAGTAGAATAAATGTTCATTCCACAGTTCAATGAGGTCTGTTATCGTGGTGTTTTAACATCAGGCACACAGTCTCAGTTGAGCATTTGTCGACAGTTTGAACTATCCATTGAATACTCTGGCTTACCATTTAAAAGAGAGGACTTCCTCGAATTGGATTGTGAGCCAATCCTAAGTAGAGTTAAAGCCAGTACCCTCTAGCTGTTTGGATGTAAATCCATCTCTCTACATCTCTCCAAAGCTCTTGTCTTGATTGCTATTTGGATTCCTCGCTGCATGCAGGGCATGAATAAGTGAGCTAAATTTTGATCTTGTGCAGAATAGATGCTGGACTGGTACCACTTCAGAACAGACGTACGCTCAGGGACCTTCTGTTTCCCACTACTTTGAGTTGGACTGAACTTGAAATAACTTTATAATAATAACTGAGAGTTTGACTCTTGACAAAAGAGCCTAAAGGTGGAGTAAGTGATTCGAAGGAGATATACTTGTTAAATTCATTTAATATCTTCTCACAGCCCACTTGGTTTCTTGTGTCATGTTCAAATTTTAACCCATAAGTTCCCAAATCACTATTTCTCTGTATTTAACCATCCTTACGTGATTTATCACCGTTTATTGTAATATTATCTTCTGTATTTTTCCCCCCTGTGAAAATCAGTAATTTTCCTACCAGGGCTGCACCATATATTGAAAAAATATTAATTCACAATAACAGA
Organism: Fowleria isostigma; assembly: GCA_029814645.1. Taxonomy (NCBI): domain Eukaryota; kingdom Metazoa; phylum Chordata; class Actinopteri; order Kurtiformes; family Apogonidae; genus Fowleria; species Fowleria isostigma. The sequence continues at coordinate 44,005,227 of JAPTGZ010000019.1, forward strand.
GTGTGTAATATTCATATTGCAAAGATGTGCAATAATTGATTTTCTTTTTTTTGTTGATTCTCTTCCTGTTTTCCACTCCATGGGGTAGCAGAATGGTTTTCTCTCCCACTCTAACATGATAGTTTTTGTGGTATATAAACTGAAGTAATGCTACTGCTGCTGGTTGAATGTACGTTTACATGTTATTGATATTGTAAACGTGAATATTTTCATGACACAACTTTGTCCAAGGCCTGAATTTACACTTCTATTCATAGATTTTATTTATATATGCAGTATTTAAGTGAATATAGTTGCATTAAAGCTCTTTCATGGCGGTACTCTGACACTTTAGTTATTATCAAATCCATCCGTGTCATTTACACATTGTTCTATATGAATAAAATGACCAAATATGTGCTTGTGTTTGTGTTGAAGGCATCACCAACAGCATCACCAGGTTCTACCACAGAACTGGGTCATTGATTGGACTAGGACAGGATTTGGTCAGGAATTAGAAAGAATTGAGTCATACAAACAATTGGATTATTTTAACATTATTAACATTTATTTTTAGTAGATGAAATTGGTATTTCTTTAGGTGAACAAGATATACAGCAGTATTTTTATTGTTGCAATGCTGTACAACCATATCGCATATCGCAAGTTTTACCAATATCATGCAGCCTTATTTCCTATGTTTAATTCACATCATGTAGATGCTCACTAAAGCTCAGAATAAAGTTGAGGATTATTATCTTGAAAATAGAGAAAACTGAAGAAAAAATCACTTTTTCAGCCAATTCGATCAATATCTGAACATAAACAGTGTTAGAGAGACTTAAACTACTGTGGTTCAACTATATAAATTAACTCAATTTCACTCTATCTTGCTGGTATTTAAACTGTATTTATATTTTGTACGGTGTCAAGTATTTCAAATACTTTTGGGGTAATTAGTTTTAGTTTAACTCCTCAATTTGTAAACTACAGTTTTGGTCAAAATTGTCTTTAATATGTGCTGATCCATTAATCCTGTCAGTCCATGTGAATAATTGGTGTAAAATACAGTCATTCACCTTTTCATGTTCATCAAATATGACCCATTTGGACGTTCAGAGGCTATGTAGTTACCATGGAAACATGGACAATGACAGTGGATGGACAAACTGGATTAATGTTCAGTTAATGAGACATTTGACTGAAAAAGTCAGCTATCCAGTTTTTTCTCTTTCTGATACAATAACCCTCAACTTTAATCTGAGCTTTTATGAACATCTACATGGTCAGGAAACTAAATGTAGGAAATTACACATTTTTTACTAAGAAAACATGTAATAAAAATGATAATATTCTAATAAATGGTGATAAATTTTTTAAGAAGAGGTTAAGTGTAGAGAAAAAAATTATTTGGGAACTGCCACAAAAGTCACACTGGGTCTTTATGGGTTAATAACAGAGAAACGTCTCCTGTTTTATATGTGACAAATCAGGTGTTATGCCAAGAAATTAATCACAAAGTTATCAGATCAGCTTTTATGTAAATTACATTGGAACCTGTGATCAGATTGATTTCAACCAGACTGTAGAAACTGATGTGGAGATGGTATTCCATTCTCTGACATGTAAAGACAAAGCTTTTTTATTTATTTTTTTGTTCTTGTCCTGTCCTGGAGCTCCTGACCATCTCATTAGTCAGTTTCAGGTTTGTCTGGGACGTCTGTACCTTGAACCATTTAGTGTTTAACACAGACCACATGTTGAGTCCCTCCAGCTGTGAACCCACAGGCCCGTGGACTAAGCCGGTTATTTATACGCCTCGCATTATATAAAAAGAAGGAACACAATGTTCTGTAGCTGTTCTGAATAGAAATCTTAATGAATTAATAAATCTTGGCAGCAGAATCATTCCTGACTGACAAAAAAAAAAAGGAATTGGGACAATGAAGCCCACAGATGGCGGTGGGGAACAGTGTTTCTGTGTGTAAGCTGATAAGTCATGCACTGATGAGTCCATTTCTTAATTGCAATGAAAACTCATTTTCAAATCTGGCTGAAGAGGTAGGGTTATTAATTGATCTTTTAATTAAAAAGCCTTCGTTCTCCGGGTTCCTTGGCAAACAATAGTTTGTAGCTAAATAAATCATATTCAGTCTTGAAGCACACCAATTAATCATTAATAGTCACATGAGGTTTGCTTAAGTGAAGCCCTTTTATATTAAGGTGCATCACTTTACTAACAAACCCCCGCCATTAATATCACATAAATAGAAGGTCAAACATTTTATGCATCATTAGCAGGCTTGTTTTCCTGAACTTTATAAAGATGGACTCTTAAAGGCAATGTCTTTGTTTTTATGACAGTTATGGTGTAATGCAGATATAGTGGCAGCCGCTGTGTGATCGACCTACAATTGGCCATTTGTCACCCACCAGGGTCTTACAGCACCCATTCTTCTGCCATGCCTGTGCTATTCCTGGGCCCAACCCCTCACCCCCCCATCTGGCGGAGTCACCATGACTGCAGGCATGATTTACAGCACCACCACAGCATTCTCCAGACACTAAATTACCTGGATTATTGGGCTTTCATGGTTTTTAGTGCACTACTTTGCATTACTCTCCAAATCCTGATGGTGTATTGCACAGTATATGATGATATAAGGCATGTCAGCAAGTAGAAATTGGAATTATTGGATTGGACCGGATTTTATGGCTGTGATCTGTCTTAACAGTACCTAGTGCCAAGATCTAAATTGGAAGGACTTGATATTATTGATATGCATATAAAATCACAGCATTCTGGACCACCTACATGGCTATAGGGAGATTTTTCTCCATTCCAAACTTTCCAAACTCAATGATTTGTTGGACAATTCAAGAAATGAGCAGACAGTTACCAAGGCCCAGACTGTGTCTGTATTCTGCACAGATGACAGGATGATGGGACTATTACAGAACAGGAGTCTTAGTCCGGTCAACTTTGATGTGGGTTCTGTCATCCTTGGTCAGATACAGTGCCATGCAGAGACTTTTTGAAGGGCAGGCACGAAAAGAAAAAAAAGGGCACAAGTGCGCGTTTTGGCTCCAAAGAGGGCGTTTTAGCACACGTTTTAGCTCCAAAAAAGGTGTTTTAGCACACATTTTGGCTCCCAATAGGGAATTTTAGCATGCATTTTGGCTCCAAAGAGGATATTTTATAGCACATTTTGATTCAAAAGAGGGCATTTTAGCACACATATTGGCTCCAAAGAGGGCACTTAAGCATGTGTTTTGGCTTCAAAAGGGGTATTTTAACACATGTATTGGCTCCAAAGATGACATTGTAGCACATATTTTGGCTTGCACGAGGGCATTTTAGCATGCACTTTGTCCCCAAAGAGGGAATTTTAGCTCACATTTTGGCTTCAGACAGCATTTTATCACATGTTTCGGCTCCCAAGAGGGCACTTTAGCGTGTATTTTTCAACAGTTTTGGTTATTATCAAGAAAACCATGGGAAATGGATGTCAGCTCTGAAATTAAACTATTATGAGGTATTTTATTTGTTATCATTATATTTGTCCAAACAAATGTACCTTTGGTTGGACCAGGCATTAAAATGAACAAGAAACTGAACAAAACATAGGGTGGTCTCATTTTTTTCCATGACTATAGATGGAGCTGATCCACGCGCCTGCTGCTTCAACTGCTCTTTTAATGACAAATCTGCGTTTGAGATTGTACGCATAGTTTCCACTCCTCGGCGACACCATTTGGAGTAATATTCTGTAGTATTCTAATTTTTACTTGCCAAGGTTTCAAACATTCCACTTCTGATAAAGGACGCCTCGAAGTTAACCATAAATAGTAAATCCTTTGAGTCTGATGCGGAGAGCACATTGTTCTCTTTGGCAAACTGAGCTGCAGATCGAGGCGGTAAGAAATAAAAGAGACACAACAGAACAATCCTTCTTCCAAAACTGAAATGTAATCACCACATGAAAAGTTTAGTTCTAGGGCAGGTTTGTGTTCTTTGGTTTGGACTTAACCCATAAAGACCCAAACATCCACCAATGACCAAAACCATCTACCGATTTAACCGGTTTAATACCTGTTGATTCACTAATCCTATCAATACATTTATTTATTTATTCACTTATTTCACACTTAACATGTAACAATAAAAGGTCACTATCGACACAAAGATATTAGGTGCAGGAAGAGACAAAAAACTCACAAGGGCTTATGTTCAAGCCTCTACCTCAATAGGACATAATAATACAATAGCCGTGCATTCATTAAAAGCTAAATGACATACACACCATTTAAATTCAAACATGTACAATCAGAGCATCAGAACAATACAAGGAGTTCTCAAACATTTCAATGAAATAACAAACATTTCCTTATACTCTTTTTAAAGGAGTTTTCTATTGTGTCCACACTAACAAGATGTGAAAATCGGTTCCACAATTTACAGCCTCTATAACGAAGGAAAAACTGAGATATTGATAAGATGCATTTTAGGATATAAAGATTCAAATTTTGACACGTTCTGTATCTATGTACCTGAGCATTAACCTTGCAGTAAAATGTAAAATGCTCAGGGATGGTGACTCTATTATATAGAATTTTAAACATAAAAATACAAATTTGGTAAGTATTATAAATTGGCAGACGATGTTAAAGGCTTAGAGTGAGTTACATGGAACAGGGTTACACACAAGTATGGAAAAGTATCGAATTTGATTTTATAAATATCCAGGTCTGAAAAGGTATGGAAAATGGAAAAAATGTATGGAAAAAAATATCCATGTTTCCAGACTGTTACCACTGTTCTATTTCCTAAAACATAAAACTATGAATATCAAAAAAAAAAAAAAAAAAAAAGAAATAGATCCATCTGTTTTTTTTTTAACATGCTTGCTAGCACAGCTAAAATGTTTGTGTGAGAGCAAATACAGTAGACTACACATCCCAGAAAACATTTAGGCAGATTTACAAGTTGAATGTTGTCATGTTTCACTGCTGCTTTGATTGACAGGTGACGTCCACACACTGTTGGTGAGCGAGCTATTCCACATGATCACTGAACTCATAATGAGTAGATGTAAATAATCTGATGACTGCCTCATAAATACAAATGTAAGACTCAGTGAATTCAGTATGGCTCTGACTGCATCACATTATAGATGAGTCCATGACCCATTTGGATGTTCAGGGGCTCTGTAGTTATCATAGCAACACCGTCATCTTCTACAACATTGATTCACCACTAAAACCAATGGACAATGGGTGGACACACTAGGTTTATGTATATTATGTATATTAAATAAAATGAACATTAATGAATAAAAGAAAATAAACATACAAAATAATAAATAACATGAAAAAATAAGAATAAAATGTACAAAAATTATGGTACAAAGTATATAATAAGCAACAAAATGAACAAAACAGTCAGTGATCAATAAAACAAGCAAAAAAGAATAACAAATCAACAAAACAATGTTACATGGACAAAATAAGCAACAAGCTGAACAAAATTGAAGACAAAATAATAAGAGCCAACAAAATGAACAATAACAAAAAAATGAACAAAAAATAAATAGCATGGAGAAAAAAACAAGAAAATGAACAAAAACAGCCAATATAATCAATAACACGAAAAAAAAATCAACATGAAAACACTCAAAACAAACAAAATATTCCACAAAATGAACAAAGTTGAAGAAAAAAAATAATAAATCCAACATGGAGTTGGATCAATGACAGTGGGTTTGTGTTCAGTTAATGAGAGATTTTGCTGAAAAAGTAGTTTTTTCTTCAGTTTTGTCTTTTTCTGATTTAATAACTATTGAATTTATTCTGAGCTTTTATGAATATCTCCATGATCAGTGAATTAAATATAGGAAAATACAAGATTTTCACAGAGAAAATACAAACTAAAGACAATAATATTTCAATAAACCCTTTAAGAACTGTTAAATATAGACATTTTTCCTTAGGAAGTGCCAGTGAAGCGATGCTGAGTGTTTGTGGGTTAAGGATGGGCCTGTGTGAGTCCAGTATTGACCCACCTGCCTGGGCCACCGTGTCCACTGTCCCAGCCACTATACAGCACGACAGTTAGGTCACCCTGGTGCTTTCAGAGGCTTCAGATAATCAATGGAACCGCACAATGACACCAATAGAGGATTACAAGGATTCACTAAGCCCCTGTCAGTCGCCATACTGCATTGATTTCCCATCTTCCATTGGAGGCTGCAGTTTGCTCCTGTTTCTCTGATATGACTTTTAATTTTTAGGGTTTTCCCCAGGCTGGTGGGCGGGGGCTATGCAATCATGGGAGTTAGGGGTGGTCCCACGAGAAATGTTGATGTCACATATAATGTTATTTGACTGAATTGTTTATTAAGAGGTAAGGGGTAGCGTTTTTTGGTTGGGTTTGTTTGTTTTTTTGTTAACACTGTAGCAGCAAAACTATTGGTTGAATTCCTTCCAAACTGGGTTTATAGATTTCCCACAATATATAAAGGGCTTTTTTCCAAAACGCTATGATTCCATTTGAATACTTTTTTGGAAAATTACATTTTTTTACCTCGACCCACAAATTTTATTAATCTGCAATGTATCCTTTAAAAATAGTTTAACTCAGTCTGAACTTGTTCAACAATGATTGTTAAATCAAACAACAATATTGTTGATTGTGAATTCAAAGTTCTTTTTTGTTTCAAAATGCTACCCTTTTTTTTTTTTTTTTTTTTTTTTTTAATTGATACAGTCATGGCCAAAAGTTTTGGGAATGACACAAAACGATTATTTGCTTGAATGTGATTTATTTGTCAATAAAAGTCATAGAAACCTATATAATTATTTTTAATTACCGTATTCATCAATGTATAGAAATTAAAAAAAAAATAAAAATTATGCACCAAATTTTGTAAAAACAAAACTTGTGTCATTCCCAAAACTTTCGGCCATGACTGTACACTGACCAAAAATATAAACGCAACACTAGTTTTTGCTCCCATGTTTCAATTTTTGGGATTGCAGTTGAAGTTGATGCAACAACTTTCACTTTCATCAGCATCTACAGTCATAGACAAAAGTTTTGTGAAGCATTTTGGAAAAAAGCTCATCATATGTGATTACATTTTGGGAAAAGTAGGTCGAACATCAAATTCTATATGAATTTTTTAAACATTTTTCCCCATTTACTTATAATGGGAGAAATTTCATGACTATAAAAACATCAATTTTGTTTCAATTTACTTCAGACTTGGCACATATATAGAGGCAATTGATATGATGACATTAGCTGGATCAATGAGAAATTAAGCTACAATATGTGTGGGGGCGGGGTTTATTGTGACTGGAACCACTTGTTTTCAAATAATTTTAGTTTGTTACAGCAGTTTATCCAAGTTAAAGCCTTACATGGAGCATGTTCTGTTTTTCAGTATAAATTATATAATCAGATCAAAACTAAAGTAAGGTTATACCATTTTTACTGACATACAATTGTAATTAGGGCTGTACAATAACAAAAACTTTCGGTATCATGATAATGGAGTATGCAATATTCATATTGCGAGAATATGCAATAATTTATTTTCTTTGTTTTTTCATTTTCTTTCTGTTTTCCGCTCCATGGGGTACCAGAATGGTTTTTTCTCCCACTCTAAGATGATAGTTTTTTGGATTTATAAACTGAAGTAATGCTACTGCTGCTGGTTGAATGTAAATTTACATGTTATTAATGTTGAAAAGATGTAACTATTCTCACAACACGACTTTGTTCAAGGCCTGAACACTTATATTTATAGATTTCATATATATGCAGTATTTAATGGAATATAGTTGCTTCCATGGCAGCATACTCTGATGTTAGTCATTATCAAACCCATCCATGTCATTTACACATTATTCTATGTGAATAAAATGACCAAATATGTGTCTGTGTTTGTGTTGAAAGTCTATGGTAACAGCATCACCAGGTTCTACCACAGAATTTGGTCACTGATTGGACTAGGACAGGATTTGGTCTGGAATTAGAAATAATTGAGTCACATTCAAAAAATTGGATCATTTTAACATTGGTAAAGAACATTTTTATTAGTAGATGAAATTGGAATTTCTTTAGGTGAACAAGAAATATCACAATATTATCGTTATCACACTGCTGTACACCAATATCACAAGTTTTGCTGATATCATGCAGCCCTAATCGTAATCATAACAAATCATAAATAAACAACACCCTTAAAAATAAAATCTGCCGAAGAGGTTCAGTGTAGCCCGACTGCATCCATTCCATCTGTATCCGTTCGCCTTTAGTCGTTTGGTTTAATTTAATGCTCTCCAAACTGATTTCACATTCACTTGGCTTTGGTTGAGCAAACGTTGAACTTTATATTTGCTTGGAGGAAATCTTATTCACACACTTTGACTTAATGCCCGGAACACAACTGGTTGAGAAAAACATTATATTTGTTATCACCTAAAACACAACTGTCTTTATTTCCACCACCTCATCAAGTTTTTTTTTTAACCGATAAAATAATATAATAATCCTTGAAACTATGAATACATATCGATAATTGGTGTAAAATACAGTTATTCATATTTTCCTGGTCATCAGATATGATCTATTTGGACGTTCAGAGGCTTCGTAGTTGCTATGGAAACACTATCATCTTCTGCAACATTGATTCACCAATAAAACCCATGGAGTTGGATCAGTGACATTAGAAGGACACACTGGGTTTATGTA
>JAPTGZ010000019.1:44042518-44061439 GCA_029814645.1 Fowleria isostigma
CAGAACACAATGCACGATGCAAATCCGTGAAGTAGCAAAACCGTGAAAAGTAAACCGCGTTATAGCGAGGGATCACTGTACATACAAACACAGAGGGAATAATGTCAACTCCAAACTTTCCTCCGTATTTAAGAGTAAAAAAAGTAACACTGCATTATAGTAATGTTCACATCTACAAACAGTCATTTACAACAATGTGAATAACATGAACAATCTGGCATTTCTTAAGAAGAAAAGAGCAATTTTAACAATATTCTACCAGAGGTTGTGCCAGACATTTTTATTGTATAGCATTTTGACGGAGAGGGTCATAAAAATTCCACACTGCTGTCTGGACATTTTGCGCCATAGAATTTTGGCTAAAGTCAACTAAACAACAAGACAAGACTTAAGAATGACTGATTAATATGAACACTGGCCCTCAACTGGACAGGAGGGGTACTGCAGGTGAACTAATGGGGAATCACTTGAAAAAAGTAACGGTGTTATATTCAGCGTAGAAGTGAACGGTGGCACTGTAGGGTTATATAGACATTATATTCAGGTTATCAACAGGTTCTATACAGGTATGATGCTGTTATGGACTGTTTGATGCCTTGTTAAGAGACACAGACCAGTGATCCTGGTCCAGTTCTGTTCAGTGTTGTGTTAAACCTTTCTCTGGTAGATTATCCTCAGTATTTTAATAAAAATAATGAATGGCCTTCAGAATTTTCTGTCATCTTTTTTAAAAAAATCTGTCAATGATGGAATATTTATGGTTAACATGACCTCTGTATTCTGCCTCCATTTATCATTTTCACATGTGCATTACAACTCAGATCATGATGAATACATATTTGTTCAAGTTATTCACATTTTTTGAGAAATTATAGTTTGTTTTAGTGTAAATACAGTAAAATTACATGAAAATGTTTATATTTTCAAAGAGAAAAAATTGGAGTTGTCACTACTGATTTAACTGGTCTGACCCACTTGAGATTGAATTAGTCTGGATGTGGAAGCTGAACTACAATGATTCTTAATATCTTAGTGTAATTTTTGCATTTCACAAATTCATCCTATGGGTTGGACTGGACCCTCTGGTGGGATGGATTTGGACCTTGGGTGAGTAATTTCTAGGTTTGTTTTCTACCATACTTACTAATATCAGCTTGGAAAGTGTGAAAAATTACTTACCAAGTTAATTCTTTCAACATATTCATGATGTATTAACACTAAATATTTAATATTTGCAGCATTACCTTAAGCAAAACTAAAGAAAAACCTTTAAGAACATGGGACACTATAAAATATATTATGCTCTCAGTTAAAGAAATTTTCAATAAAACTCAGTTTTGTCCAATTTTTTTTAAAATTGTGCTTATGTTCATTGATATATTGATTAAAATCTTACTTTTCAAAGAGGGTGTACTCATTTATGCTGAGCACTGTACTATGATACGTCAAAAAAGTATTCATACCTTTCATATTTTCACCAAAAACAGTCCAAATGTCTTAGGTGATTTTCATCTTTCTTGGCTCAATTAGGTTCAGATAAGTTAGGATCTCCCTTTGTTGAAATATAGAGACTCAAAATGTGCTAAACCATATGGTCAAACAAGCAGTTAAAGGGTTAAAGTGAACAGAAACTAACGAGTTGATAAATACAAACCCAGTCTTCAACAAACAGGCTAATGTTGTCAAGTTGTGTTTTGTGTCACAGCTGACTGATTACCTCCCAAAAAAAAAAACAAAACCATTCTTTAGCTATTTTAGTATTAAAGCGTTCAATCTGTTATCAACTCCCCGTGGACTAATGACAGAGGCCAATTGCCAGGCTCCAAATTAGTCCCAATCACGCCATACTCAAGCTGCTGTTTAACCGGATCACACACATATGCCTTCTACGTAGACAGGACGGCATTATTTCTGAATGAATAAACACATCTACTCCACACTCGGCTGGTGTTAGCTTCAAATAATCCGCTGTTTGTAATCCTATACAGCTCTGATTTCTATAATCATTTTCCTCATGTGTGTTTTTTCCGGACAGCAGTCACTCTGCGTATGACGGATGTGAGACAAAATCCAGGGAGTGTTTCTCCGATCTCAGCAGGTTGACACTGTTATAAGCCTGGTAACCACTGACCTTGACGCCCAGATAGGACAGGCTTCATCTCTGAAGGACCTGATAACCATGTCATCCATCATAGTAGCGCTGAACCAAACACACGGGCCACAAACCGTGGGTTAGTATTGAATTCTCACTAGGGCTGCACGATATTGGAAAAAACTGACATTGCAATTTTTTGGAATTTTTTGAGATATATTGCAGTTTTCTTCCTCATTTTTGGTGACTTTCTTCATTTTCTGTGATTTTTTTTTTGTTTTCAGTAATTTTTATTTTTCCTTTTCTGTGATTTTCATTTTTGTTTTTGGTGATTTTCTTCATTTTCAGTGATTTTCTTCTTTATTTTCAGTAATTTTCTTCTTCATTTTCTGTGATTTTCTTCCTCGTTTTTGGTGATTTTCTTCTTTGTTTATCCCCCAATGGCACACCACCACACTGAGAAACACTGATTCACATATATGTCATATTTTTAGCTAACTTATACTTCTACACCATTTTCAGCATCACATATTCATATGTTTATTTCAGTGACAGGCTAGTAACAGGTTATTTATGTCAAAGCACTCCTGTGCAATATTTGTTTAGCAACTAAATGTAAATACAACTTACATTTTATGATGTATTGTCTTATTACGTCTTTTACATTGGTTTGGTACATGAGTCTTTAACATCATTTTAATCATGTTTCATTTTGACCCATCTTAGGTCATTTTCATATTTATACCTTTGGTTGGATCTTTTATACTATTTTCATCCTTTTGGGGTTTTTTTTAACCATTTTACATAATTTCTTAATGTTATAAAATTAATTGTCCAGTCTTCTATGTTGTTTTCACCCCTTTGTTTAATTATTTATTAAAATAATTTAAAAGTGTTTCTTCCTCTTTCCATTAAAGACCAAAACGAACCTTCAAACTTGCTGAAAATCTAGCCAAAAAAAAAAAAAAATTCTGTTTTTTTCATGTTAACATTTTGGGCTGCATCGTAACATGCAAATAACCATAAAAGGCAATTATATCACTGATCACAATTACATCTATGTCAACTAAGTGCCTGGTTAAAATGTCATTATCGTGCTAGACCTAATACCGCTGCACAGATTCACAAACAGGGCTTGGATATTTTCTTCTCACTCAGCTTGCTTACCCTCTATTTCACTCTTTTTTTTTCCTAGGGCTTTACTAAGATAGTCTGCAGCTTCAACGTATCACCTTCTGACAGAAAAGACCTCAATTCCCCACCAGTACACACTAACAAGAGAGAGCACGAATCCTTCTTATAGCATGTAGGTCAGTGCTGCCTTTCATGACTGCCGGTTAAAAGAAGAGGTTATTACCAGTAGATCTGAGCTCCACTCAACAGCATGAATCCACCACTGAAGTATGGGGATGAGTTATGAAAAGCACACGATGTTATGTACTCATGTTCTCTGAATGAAGCCAAAGAATGTCGACTCCCACCTATAGACACCAGAGGTTGCACTAGACATTTTTATTGTCCGTTATTTTGACGGACAGGGTCAAAAAACTTCTGTCATAACACATTTTTATCTACCATTTCAAATTGAATTTTAGTAATGATATGAGACATTTATTTCTATTTAATGTTCAAAAATATCTCAGTGATGCAGCAACTGTAGCTGCTAGCTGGCTGATAAACCAACGTGATATCATAACTGGCATAAATAATATGCACTCCACTTTTAATTGACATGTTATCTGTACATTTTATAAGTTTTCCACATGTATGTTCATGTCATGTCTCGTACCACGCACTGAGGGTTACGGTTAGGGTCGGGGCTATGTAAACCGGAGATCTTAGCATAAATTGACATTGAAGAACACACAAAAGGTGGAAAATGTGTACATATAGCACGCCAAATGTCATAAGAACTGGCGTATTATGAAGTTCCCCTTGGCAAAGCAAATTTGTTCAGTACAACAAGGCAGCCAGACCACCATTCTGCTGTCATGATGCTGGACAAGACAAGTTTAAAAAAAAAAAAAGAACTGTCGTATTACTTAGCTGTCCATCATCCTCCATCGCATCAGTTCCTATTTTTTCAATATTTATCAATGACATCACATTTGCTGGGCTTGTTAAAATAACTAAGGAGACTTGACTGTCTGGACATTTTGTGCTAGCAAAGTAGCATATAGTTTTGGCTAAGTCAGCTAAACAATATGAGAAAAGACTTAACAATGACTGATTAATATAAACACTCTCCACCAACTGGACAGGGGTGGTACTGCAGGTGAACTAATGGGGTGTCATTTGAAAGAAGTAACAGTGTTGTATTCAGTGTACAGGTGAACAGTGGCACTGTAAGGTTCTATACAGGCACTCTAGGGTTATATACAGACACTGTAGGGGTCGATACAGGTGCTGTAGGATACATGCGCTGTAGAGTTATATACAGGGACTGTAGGGTTATATACAGGGGCTGTAGGGTTATATACATGCATTGTAAAGTTATATACAGAGGCTGTAGGGTTACATACATGCACTGCAGGATTATATACATGTGCTGTAGGGTTATATACATGCGCTGTAAGGTTATATACATGCATTGTAGTATTATATACAGAAGCTGTAGGGTCGTACACAGGCACTGTAGGGTTACTTACTTATAGACAGGTGCTGTAGGGTTCTATACAAGGGCTGTATGGTTATATAGAGGTTGTGTTAAACTTTCTTTGGTAGATTATGCTCAGTATTTTAATCTGTCAAAATGACAAATTAAAAAAAAAAAAAAAATCTGTCAATAACGTTATGTTTTGGGTTAACACAACCTCTGCTTCTCCTGTTCTCCGAATGAAACCAACCACAGAACCAACCTCCGCCCCACAGACCCATTAAACCGGTCCAGCCTCAGTCATTTCCTGGTGTCCTATCATTGACTGTTTCCTAATCAGGGGACATCTCCACTGGCGCACTAACACCTCACACTGCTACAGTCGTCACAAATGCCATATGGACATTAGCATCAGGATAATGCTGTTGAGGATAATTTGTGACTGATAAAATATTGCCCTAATTGAGGGACGAAAACTTAATTACACAACCCGGCTAATGCTGATGAGGATGGTTTTATGAAGGCTGGTGTCAGACTGGTGGACAATGAGTCACAGTCTGTATCGCGTTCGCAAAAAACCTTTTCCAAAACGACCGATTTGAGCCCGCATATATTTTTGAAAAGGTCGGAACAAGCCATCACTGCAAATGTAGACCCATTTAGCTCCATTCTCCCGATCAAAGCCCTGGTTTCATTGGTCCGTTCCAGGGCAGATTCTGTTCTGTTCCATATTATATCACTCTACACCTCCCTGGGGAGGAATTATCTTAAAGTATTTTCCACATGGACATTTTCTGCTATAAAGTGGAGGGCATAAAACGAACAAAAGGAGCCATGCCAGAAAGCATAACCATAATTCTACTATTAAAGCACGAGGCTTTTATAAGTTTCATAAATGATAAAATACTGCAAAGATAATTCTCCGGGATGGTTTTTAAGCTTTCATTAGCTCAGCTGACACTGTCGAGACTGAGCGACAACGCAGTGAGAGGACTCACTTCTATACAGAGGGTGTAATGATAATGGCAGTTCATCATCATATACATTTTCCATCGTTTACTAAGTACCCGGTTTTTGGAAACAATACAAATTTGTGTTCCAGCGTCACACCATGTATCACTGCTAAAGCCAAGAGGAACAGTTGGTTATCATGGATCCACCGTAGAGCTGCTCAATATATCATGTGAGCATCATCACTGAAATGTACACTGTAAACCCTAATTAGTTGAGTTTACTATAAAAGAGGGTGGGAACCCATTGCCCTAAAAAATTTTTAGTTTTTACAAATACTGAAATTAAACATTTTAAGTTATATTGACACAAGTTAAATTAAAATTTACTAAAAATCACCAGTTCAGTTAACTGTCTTTACACCCACAAGTTATTTGAAATAATAATCTTAAACTAAACATACATTTACATTATATTTATCAATACTTAGATTTATTTGCTAACATAAATAAGATTTTGTCATTGCAAGTGAAATTTACTTGGTGTTTAATCCATATAACACACTTGTTTAAGTAGGACTATCTCAGCATTTCTACATTATATTTAAGGGAAAATAGAACCAGACACTAAAAGTCCCTTTGAGTTATGAAAGGTCATAGAGTACATGTTTTGCAACCAATTCCTTGATGTGTATATATACATTTTTTGTGTGTTTTTTTCCTATGTGTATTTTGCTATGGACACTTCTCTATTCATATTCTAAATGTATATTTTCTATGTAATTCTATATGCATATTCTCTATGTATAATTTTCTATGAATAATTTTACATGAAGATTATCTATGTATACTTCTTGATGTATAATTATACATACATATATATAGAGAGAAATTTATAAAATCCAAATTCCATACTTTCCATGCTTGTGTAGGAACTCTGGGAAAAAAAAAATAAAATGGAGTTGTCAGTATTGATGTATCTTATCTTATTTTACTGATCTGACTCACTTCAGATTGAACCGGTCTAAATGTGGAACCTGAACTAAAATGATTGTTAATATATATTAATATATTGTAATTTTTGCACTTCACAAATTCATCCCATGAGCCAGACTGGACTGTCATTATCATTACACCCTCTATATAGAACTAAGGACCTGTTTTTTTGGAAAGGGTACAAATGTGTGTGCCAGTGTCACACAATGTGTCACCGCTGACGCCAAGAGGAACAGTTGGTTATGGACGGCTGCTGCAGGAGGGAAGGCACCCGACGTAAACAAATAGCTGACAGGTTGAATGTAAAACAGTTGCCAGAGGTCATTATGGATAATCCTGTATGTTGGAAGAGGCTGCACAAGTACACAAACACACACACACACACACACACACATACACTCACACACACAATCATCAGCACCGTGTAATTCCTCTAATAATACCCTTGATGTAATGGAACAGCTACATTCCTGCGATTTTATACCAAAGTGATGATTTGAAAGACATTTTAACTGTATCATTAACGACTGTGCCCTGTCATAATGGCAATGTTATGATTGTTATGGGTCCTCAATTATGAGCATTGGTGTCAAACTACCACCACTATGTACAGCATTTTCTACATAAATTGTATGTGGTGGCTTCCTTGGCGTTCCTCTGTATTTATCAGTTACTTGTTGAATTAATGACAGAGGAGGATTCCAAGAAACGAAGCAGGGTGTTTTTTCCTCCAGTGCAGAGTAAGAAGGGAGTCAGAACAGAACAGTATGAGATCTGTTGGAGCAGCAGCGTCCACTGTTGGTGTGGTAGAGTGGATTAGGCAGAAATGGAGGAAAAGGGGGTGTAAAAAAAAAAACAAAAAAAAAACAGGGTGTGTAATAGAGCTGCACAATATATCGTTTGAGGATCGTCATCGCTGTGTACATGTGTGCAATAGTCACATCACACGTCCTTCAATGTAGGAGGTAAATTAACTCAACGTGTTCTTGTCTAATTTCAAAGGGTACCTGACACACACTGGACCACAGCCATCCACCAATCACAATTGTAAGGTTTGCTGAAGCACACCACGCCCCTGCACATGCAGTGAGTTGCTGGTAACATTGGAAAATAAGCAACAAACAAGAGAAAATCACCTAAAATGAGGAAGAAAATCACCAAAAATGAAGAAGAAAATCACTAAAAATGAAGAAAATCATCAAAACGAAAGAAGAAAGTCACTGAAAACAAAGTAGAAAATCACTGAAAATGAAGAAGAAAATCACCAAAAATGAAGAAAATTATTAAAAAAAAGAAGAAAATCACTGAAAAAGAGGAAAATCACTGTAAACAAAGAAGAAAATGATCAAAAATGACAAAAAAATCACTGAAAATGAAGAAGAAAATCACCAAAAATTAGAAGAAAAAAAATTGCAAATATATATCAAAGCATTTTTAAAAAATTACAATGTCAGTTTTTTCCAATATTGTGCAGCCCTAGTGTGTAATATTCCGGTGGACGTAAAATTAACACGTGGTGGAATGTATTATCAGATCATATGTATTACACAAAGAACATTTAAACAGCTTCAAACAGGGGTGTCAAACATGCAGGATGAATTAATGAAATACAAAAATTACACTGACACTATGAACAATCAAGGATGTTAAATAATTTTAGGTCAATTCGATCTAAAGTGGGTCAGACCAGTAAGACACTATCATAATAAACTATTTTATAATAAAAATTATAAAATAATGAAAACCATGATTTTTTTTCTCTTTGTTTTAGTAAAAAAAAAGCACAATTACAAAAAAAGTTTACATTTATAGACTAGCCTTTAACCAAAAAATATGGATTAAGTGCCATTTTCACAATATTCTGCCTGATAATAAAGGGTTGTGTATTTGTAGATCCACTGTGATCTGTAAGTTGTAATGAATATGTAAGAATGAGAAGCGAAAGTCAAATAATGGCATAAATTGTTAAAATTGTATTTTTTCCCCTTCATAAATTTCATTTTGTTCCTAGTTGTTCATGTTTTTCACATTTTTCAAGGGATAGTTTGTAGATGTAAACCTTTTGATACTATAATTTTCCTATTTTACTCTAAAACAGAGAACTTAAACATACATATTTTGGAATTGACATTATTTCTTAATTATTAGGTCATTATTTGAATGAATTTGAACTTCAGGTCGTATTGAGCTAAATGTGAATCTGAACTAACATCAGTTTGACACCCCTGACTTAGAACACTTATTCAACCATTAACAAATGTGCAAAAAAGTTTAGAAATAAATAATAAAATAATGAAAATAATAAAATAATAGGGAAAAATAATAAAATCGTAGTCACTTTTCAGTGACTAGAATTACAAATTGAGCCCAAATTGATATAAGATAAGGATGATGAGGCATAAAACTTATTTCACTTGGATTATGTACAGTAGTTTGTCCATCCATCCAGTTTCCTCAGTGTATTCAATACTGAAAAAACAATCTGGAATTGGTCCAATCACTGTGAAATATGCACCATCTATTTGACTTGGAAGAAGCCCAGCGGGTACTTGAAATTTTTGGGGAAAAATACATGAAATGAATCATCATGTACTGAATACAAAATAAATAATGACAATTAATACTGAAATATAAAACACAATAAATATTCATTCATTCATTTTCTGAACCCGCTTTATCCTCACTAGGGTCATGGGGGTCACATGGAGCCTATCCCAGCTACTGAAGGGCGAAGGCGGGGTACACCCTGGACATTTCATCAGTTCATCACAGGGCTGACATATCATCTTGTTTAACCTTTGGTAACATTTAAAGAACATTTGTATTTCCTGTTATTCAAGATGAGTTTGTTTGAGTATTCAGTATTCTTTTGTCGATTAAAGGTTCATTTATTCATGAATGACCAATTAATTTTTCTTATCAATGGTAGAGGTCGCCTTTCAGTTTATATTTTGCGCAAAATTTGCTCACAAAAATTGGTGCGGAAGAGGATTAGGGCCACTGAAAAAAAAAACAATAAAATTAAGATCCAATATATTTTGCTATTATGAGAAAAATGTCAGAAGTCTGACGTTAATCTTGAAATCCTGACTTTTTTAAAAAAATCTGTTTGTTTTGGGTTTTTTTATTACTGTTTTGAGGAAAAAAGTCAGAATTCTGACATTTTTGTCCAGGGTGTAGCCCGCCGTCGCCCTTAAGTAGCTGGGATAGGCTCCATGCTACCCCCGTGACCCTAGTGAGGATAAAGCGGGTTCAGAAAATGAATGAATAATAAAAAATACATTGGACCTTAATTTTTTTTTTTTTTTCCAGTGGCCCTCTTCTTCGATATATTTGTTATTTTTATATATTACAATTACATTGTTTATTTACAAAGTTTTAAAAATAAAGACAGACCCGTTTTGGTACGGGAAGTAATTTTGTCTTATTTTTTTATTCAAAAAGTGAAAGATGTGGGTACTTGGATGAAAAAGTATATTTCAGGGGGCACTCCACTGTAAAAAGTAAGAGAACCACTGGGTTAATCAACAGTGAACATCAGTGTTAGTGCTACTTAAAACAACAGAGATGCTCTCACTATCTACCAACATTAATAGGAACAGTCCCTAACGTAAAACAGTCACACCAGTATTCAACACACGTTCAATAAATAACAGTGGATTAGTCAAGTTTGAACAGCATCGCTTATTTATTACATGACGTGATCTCTGCACTCCCTCTGACACATTCCTGGGTGTTGTCTTAAAGTGTGTTTGTGAATCGTTAAAACTGTAAATCGGTGTTGCCGTGAGCGGTGGTTTGGTGCAGACAGTTGCAGTGCACTCTATTGTCATTTCTGAAATTGGCTGGCCGCTGTCATTCTCCCCCTTCTTCCTCCTTCTTCTTCTCCTTCCTCCTTCTGCCAAAAAGGGAAAAAGGGTTGGAACGAGCCCAGAGCCGGAGTGATGATTGATGACACGCATCCTCCGGTGCACACTTCCCTGCTGACGCACTCTCACACTGCTACACTTTTCAGCACTAATTGGGTAACCCTGCAAACTCCCCTCCTGGTGTACGTGGGTGTCCGAGTCTAAGCAAACCACCCACTCCAGAGAGATGGTGTAAGCTATACTGTTGTGATGAAGCACTGTCCGCATCCACACCACCACAAACACACTACACACCTTCTACTGCGTACACACCATGACCATATACTAGGAAATACAATCAACAATGTCCTCACAATCAGTACATAATGATAACTATCACAATAACTGTCAAACCACTTGTCCCTACACAGGCTAAATTTAGTATTACAACTAGAAAATATTTCTAAAAAGAACCTATAGTTATCAATAAAGTGTTTAGAATGAAGAGTTTTGAAGTTATACCAAAAATGCCAATATATGGGAGTGGACTGTGGAGATCTGTAGTCATTATTGTCCTAAGCTAAGCTAACTGAGCTAAGCTAACAGAGTTATAATGTAAACTATCAGATGATGCAGCATGTGAAGAGTAAACTGTAAGACAGTGTTATTGTGATCAGCTGTCAAATTAAGTAGCTATGACTTTTAGTTTGAAAACTTGATGATACCATGATACAGACAAGCGTAAACAATGAGCTTTATATTTATATTTCTTTAACGACTGATGCAGTCTGTGGAGACACAGTGCTGACCTGTTGGTGTGTGGTAAGGGACTTTGCTCTGCTGTTGAGAGCTTAGACACTCATCATCACATACAAATAGGGCTGGGTATCATGGCCAATTTCTTTAATCGATTTGATTTCGAATCGTGAGGTTCTGAATCAATTGATCATGATTTGATTTGATCTGATCCGATATTGATTTGATTCAGTATTTACTGATTGATTCAGATTCATTTAGGAATGCCAAAGTATAATTTTGAGCTGTAATCTAATTATTTGACTACCACAGCCATGAACACATCAATACTGGGATTATTATTGACATCATATAGAAAATAGATCTGACATTTCATCAGGAAATAGATGAATCTGATGTGAAATAATGAACAGGACACAAACATGTTCATGTGTCTACGGTGGTTCTGAACAGACTACTTCATCATCTCTATTCTGTTTTATGTCTAGTGCTTCTACCGTTAAGATGCATTAAATCACCTATGGCTCAGTGTGGATCCTACTTCATTTTCATAAAACCACCAGTTTCCGCGCCCACCAGACGGTCCGGCGGCCAGTTCCTCTACACTGCAGGTTTGAATATGCAGTCGAAGGACCTCCCAGGGAAGTGTTTTCACTGCCCTTCCTCCACGCCCCTCCCACACCAGAACCACCACAAGTGAGACTGAGACGCCCCATCTCACAAAACAGAGACAGGCGTACCTTGGTGGTACCTGGGTCAGGTACCTGAGTCGGTCGGGTACCTGGGTCGGCCCCCTCCGAAAAACTGATCTCAGCCACTACTTATTAACACAATTAAAATAAAATCAGTCCAAAATCAATCAAATTGATTTTTTTTAACCAGCTCTATATGCAACCCTCTAAAGGATGACTTTTGGTCATGAGAGTACAGACAGTTTATTAGAGGTAGATTGTAGTATATTGTGTCCATATAATGATATGTATCTTATTTCTCTTTGGTGTCTATAATCTGCTGTGTTTTATTGGTCTCTTCATGAAACACATTTGTGTTTTGTATGTGTGTTAAAGTTAGCTTGCGATGCTAATGAAGGTCTATAACAAATTTCTTCATGTATATTTGTGTATGCATAATTGAATATTTATTAGGATGCTTAGTTATAACATGTTATGTTATTTCTGTTATGGTGAAGTGAAGAAGTATTGTATATGGAGTGCACAAGCTTGAAATAAACCAATCCAAAAATAAATAAATAAATCACCTGCATGTCATACTTACATGCAACAATACATCTTAATAAATAAAATATCTGCAATCTGAGTCATTATTTAATAAGACAGTCATTGGTGGTTTTAAACTCACCTTTACAGTCAGAACAGGACCAACACTTAACAAACCTACAGGCCTAACAGTGGAAAATATTAAAATGAAGCTCATGTTTGAAACCTAAGCCAGTGTTTCAAATGAGAATGTCACCATGAACCCTACAGGTGACATAATTACCACAAGAGAAAAATTATCTCCGGAACAACGGAGCTCATATTTACAACTGATTGTATCTGCTTGGCCTCTATGTGGGGAACATTTCGATAGCTCCTCCAAACAATGACAAAGCAATGCAGCCCAGACAACAGCCTCTTGATATTCCCCAGGACCGCCTGTGTTACAGGCCAAGGTGCTATCTGGGGCCTGCATTATTTGTCTCTGCTGACTTCATCAAGGGTGACTTACATAACCTATGATATGTGTACAAAGCATTTAAGAAGATGGATATTAACTGACACCATTTAGATGAAGTGCCCCGCTCAAGGACACATCAGTAGTATCCTCTGTGCCTGTATTTGAACTGACAACCTCAGGATTATTAATCCATTTAGGGCTCGGAGAGAAGGCACGCGGGGGGGGGTGTGGGGGGGGCTTGAGTAAACAGAAGGCCAGTGTCCTTTAGAACTGTTTGCCAAACAGCACGGCGTGTTCAGACCGTGAATCCATCCCGCGATATTTTGTAAATGCAGGCGAGGGGCAATTATAAAGCTCGCAAACCATATGGTTGGAAGATATCTAATAACAGTGTGCAGTATGTTCTCAGGTTTTCAATGAAGGACAAGGGTTCAGCTCATGGCTGAAAAATGGCTGCTGTGCACTGAGGCGGGACTGATTTGAGCAATTGGTGAGCACAAAGAGTATTATGTAAAAACCCTCCGAAATAAATATACATGATGTGCTTACGATATGTAAAAAAGCTGAGAGCTGACACTGTCATTTTGCTCTCTGGTCTGTTTTATCAGCAAACTCTACCATGTTTTGTCTCTCTCTTTTCGATTTTTAAATCCCTCCTCTGTTTCATTTTCTCTCTTGTTCTTTTTTCCTCCTCTATCATTATTCTCCTTCTTTTATCTGCTTCTTTTATCCCTACATAGGGGAGAGTGGGGTGATTTGTGCCAGTGGGAAAGTAGTGCTACCCCTTGTTTCTAGAAAACCATAGAAGAAACTGGTCATGTGACCACATATTTTTGAAGAGTCATTCAGTTTACTCATTCTGCAAAGAACACAGACACATAGCATAAGAGGTAAGCACATTTTAGCTCAAAAACTGTTCTATGCCTTTCAAAGTAAAATTTCTATGATTAAGTTTTTTTAATTATTGTGTCTGAACAATTCTAAACATGTTTGAAAACATTTCACACGGTGTTGTCGTACTTAAGTAGGATATACAAATAGCCAATACAGTTAGTATGATGTTAGCTCTAAACTGCTGGATCATGCTAGTTTTTCTTAATAGTGAGGCTAGGGTCATTTGTACCAAGGGGTCTGGGTCTGATTTCAATGTCGAGTTTGCATTATGCTATTAAAGAACAATTTGATCCAGTTTTTAAATGGCCAAAGTCACAATGAGATGTTCAGAAATTGGCCTAAGTCATTTTATTCTTATATGTTACATAATTGACAGTGTTCTTATGTATGTCAACAAGAATCTAGACACTAGAAAATATGACTGACAATAGTTTAATGGGTAAAAATATCAAAATAAACCTTAAATTTGTATTTTTTCATTTAATTTATTTGTCTTGCTTTTATATATCATATATATGTTCTGTTTTACTTCAATACCCTCACCTGGGGTAAGTTGTGCCACCAGACCATTTTGTCTTCCAAAAGCCATATTTTCTAAATAGCTTCTTTCAGATTCAAAGTTACTGTTCCCAGGGATGAACCACATCCTGAAATATATAAACATACTTAAGATGGAGACTTTACTGTCATGGCCTCACTTTAAAGTCACTGAGTAAAAAGTAGTACAATTCACCCCCACTCTCCCTAACTGTTAACGTTTTTTTGTTTGTTTGCTTTTTTATTTAGTGCTAAACAAACATTATGACAAGGAAAAAGAATACTAGACAATTTTCAAATTTAAAAATTACTAGAGGGGCTAGCAGCTCGGGGGAGCTAAAAGTCAGTTTTTTTGTTGTCGGCATTGTTGGGAATTTAGGCTTTTTTTTTTTCTTCTTGCGTTCATGTCTGAAAACCATACACAATACAATGTGTGAGATATATAATCTTTGGCCCAAGCCAAATATTTTTTGTAGTGAAACTAGAATTTTAGGATCAATCATTTGGGAATGGTCACCACTTGAATGTAGCCCCATTCATTGTGGCTAGACAGATTCGGTGTGTTTTTCGCTACTTGTACGAAATCTGTACATCGAATTGTTACACTGGGTCATATTACATATTTTCAGATCAGGCTGCACATTTTTCCCATAATATGTTTGAGTCTATTTCCAACACCTTAGGAGTAGTTGTGGGATGAAAAAGGTGTCCAGAAGATGATTAATAAACGCGCGGGAGTACAACAGTGGCCGGGCCTGTTTACTGCCCCGAGCCCCTAATAATGCAAAACCCCTCCAAAATAAATATACATGATGTGCTTACAATATGTAAAAAGCTGAGAGGTGACACTGTCATCTTGCTCTCTGGTCTGTTTTATCAGCAAACTTTACAATGTTTTGTCTCTCTCTCTTCGATTTTTTTAATCCCTCTGTTTCATTTTCTCTCTTGTTCTTTTTTCCTCCTCTATCGTTACTCTCCTTCTTTTATCTGCTCTTTTATCTCTACGTAATTGTTAATGTTTAAGTGTCCCCAGGCCCCCAGAGTGTATAATTAGGACCTGTCACTTCCTCGGTGGCAGAGTAAACCAAGAGAGGCTTAAGCGTGTCACATCCAGGAGAAAATCATAGGAATTTTCGATGGAGGAGAAGGTGGAGACGATAGGTACGGGAAGCCTTTGAATTCATTCTCCGGCTGGCTCTCATCTAGGCTTAAACAGGCACTTCTAAGGACGAACTCAGAACTTTAGGCGGCTGCCTCGCCTTAGACAGGCTTGCTAGTTGATTAGCTGCTTCTAAAACCATTTATGTAAGCTTACAGCGCGAGTTATTCTTATTCAGTTTTTAATCTCTACAAAGGAATGCTGGTATGAATTATTCATGCCACTGTATACTCCACCACCTCATTATTAACAGCAAGATAAAAAATATATCTATCAGGGGAATAATTTATTTGGTAAAGTAGCAGCTGAGGTTACATACAAAAAAAAGTGCACATTTGAGGAGATCATGGAAAATCATCATAAATTTTGGAGGAATTGGCAAACGTCCATTGGAGCAGTCTAAACAGTAGCTTCCATGGAAGGATTCCGTCAGGTCAGACAGAGGACATACGGGCTGGGAAGTACGATTCAAATGGTAATCAGGGTCAAAAGGTTCCTGTCAGTCCATATGGATAATGATCAACAATAATAAGTCGGATTTTTTCTTATTTATGGTTTGACATGACTCAGAAAAGATGTGACAAGACAAAAATGACATTCAAGACATAACAGGATGACTGTAGTACAAGATGACAATGACAAATCACGATAAAAATACCATAAAACACACAATATGATCACTGGCGGCTCCTGACAAATTACTGTTGTGATGATGGCTAAGATGACCCGTTCAGTGGGTAAAATAATATTAAATAAACATCAGATAGATAACTTTACAGAGTTACATTTCATTAATTTGGTTTTCCTGTTCAGTCACTAGATGTCAACTAGACATATATACTGTACAGTATTTTTGTATAAATTAAATGTCTCAAATACAATATATTTGGTTCCACAATAAAACACTTCCACCGTACACATCAACACATACATGTTCATTTATTAGTTTGTCCATGAAATCACTGTTACACAGTCTACCATTTATAGAACCATCATTGATAACATAACGAGAATAAAATCAAATCAAATGTCAAATGTCGTCTTTATGGGGGGAAGGAGTTAAGACTTAGATCAACAAAATAAACTCTCTTTGTCAGGTCAAGGAGGGCACTCCACAGACAGTGGATGCTTTTTAAAAAGGACTTAAAGCTTCCTTTATAGAAAAGCTTTTACTGATTGATTTTTATCTGTTGATTTTCTCTGTTGTTTTTATCTGCTTTGTTGTTGTTTGTTTCTGTTGTTTTATTGTATTTGATTTGGGGTCAAATGTAAAATGTGTTACAAATAAAATGTATTATTGTTATTATTACTATTATTATTATCATCATTATTATTACTAAAATACAGTTATTCATCTTTTTATGGTCATCAGATATGATTCATTTGGACATTCAGAGGCTCCGTCGTTACCATGGAAACACCGTCATCTTCTACAGCATTGATTCGCCAGTAAAAGTGATGGAGTTGGATCAATGACAGTGGGTGGACACACTGGGGTTATGTTCAATTAATGATATATTGTACTGAAAGACATTTTTTTTCATCAATTTTCTCTGTTTCCGATTTATTTATTCATTTGTTTAACCTTCATTTAACCTTTATTTAACCAGTTAACTTAGTTGAGAACTGATTCTCATTTACAATAACGACCTGGACAAGAGGCAGCAAACAAACAGAATAAACAGCAGCGCATGTTACATGTACAACAAACAACAGAACAGATTATATATACAACAGACAAACAGGGTGGACAGCAGAACCGATCACAACGACATATAACAAATAGAAAAGCATCAAACTAAAAACTAAACAAAAACTAAAAGCAGGTGCAGTGGTCCAGGAGTGTCTCTCACAATAACCCTCAACTTTACTGTGAGCATTCATGAACATCTACATGGTCAGTGAATTAATATAGGAAAATACATTATTTTCATGAAAAAAATAGAAAAATACAGAGGATAATATAATGTTAAACTGTGATAAATCAATTAAGAAACATTACATATAGAGAAAATGTAATGGGTTCAACTGGGTTATTATTGTGTATAATTAATACTGCAATATGAATTCGTATAATATAAATTACATTACAATAATTCTGCTTTTTAATTTCTCAGCATTAAGATAGAGTATGTACCTATTCTAGGCCTGTCATAATTATATAATGACCATACCGAAATTAATTCACAAGAGTGTAAACATATTTTCCGACCATTTTCCTTCATGTGATGCTCTTTTAACATCATCGTGCTGCGTCTCATTCTCCTTCTGCTGGAGGTTCATCTCGGGCCAAAAGATCATCAAATGGTCTTTTCAGGTAGACTCACATCCATGATCTGAATCACAATCTCCTTACATCGCATTAAATGTAGGCAAGTTACAACCAAACTATGACCACTTACCCTCTAGGTTTCTCTGGTTTCTGGACTCTTCTGTGTGTGCTGTGAGTAGGGATGCAATGATTATGGATTTTGATGGTACAATTATTGTCTGAGGAATATTCATGGTTTATGATTATCCCAATTATTATGCATTGATTGATTTCAGTAATGATGAAGCTGATGTTCAATATTTAGTTACATTAATAATTACATATGTATAAATATTGTTCACATAATTAATACAGGACTAATATTCATTGATCTCCCATGGGAAAATGAGTCATAAACTACACCACCTTCACTGTTTTTGATGGAACCAAAATGATGGTAAATGGTCTGTACTTATATAGTGCTTTTTTACACATTAATGGTACTCAAAACACTTTACAAGACAAGCTTCACATTCACCCATTCATACACCAGTGGGCTTCCACTATGCCAGGCACTATCAGACCTCACTGGGAGCAATTTAGGGTTCAGTGTCTTGCCCAAGGACACTTCGACATGCGGACAGTTGGAGACAGGATTCAAACCGCCGACCCTTCGATCATTACACGACCTACTCTACCACCTCCACCACAGCCGCCCAGTGATCCACATGATCCACACTAACAACCTGAGGTGCTTATTTGGTGAAAACAAAGTCTGACTACTTGTTCCCTCTTCCATGGTTAGTTCGGTTATACTTGAGTAAACACGACGCTTTAACTCTTTCCCCCTTGGAACGACTAGAACAACCTATATATATGTTACCAGGGCTACTCATGGATCATTTTATTTTACAGTGTGTTGTTTCTTTTTCCGATGGATGCAATGGTCACATTCATTATTACCGTAAATTCCGGACTATAGGCAGCTACTTTTTTCCCACGCTTTGAACCCTGCGGCTTAAATAACGATGCGGTTTATACAAGGGTTTTCCCTCACTGTCTGTCACACGCCAGGGAGGAATCTGTGTGAATGGGTGATATTTACGACTCCCTATTGTTACTGATGGCAGCTCCAAGTACCATACTTAGAGAAATTACCAGAACA
>JAPTGZ010000019.1:44123997-44137620 GCA_029814645.1 Fowleria isostigma
AAAATACAAATAAATCTTGCAAATAACTTTTTTTTGACCATGGTTTACACTATCTTTTGCTGCTATTTAGAAGCCAGTACATTAAACCGTTTGGTCTGAGATAGTTTTGAAAATTTTACTTTAAAAGGCACACTTCCTGTTGGAGTTAGGTCATAGGTGTCAGTGTATCATTTGCAGGACTTAATTACCCAAAAATTTTGGCATCATTTTCATTTCTGTACAACATTTCTTCTGACTGCTATGACCGTTTCTGTATTATTATTATTTTTTTTTACATGGCTGCTAGAGAGCACATTTTAGCACCTATGGGGTTACATTTTGCATTTTCTCAAATTTTTCGCCAGGCCCGACATGTGTGCCAAATTTGGTGAGTTTTTGAGCATGTTCAATGGGTCAAACTCCGGTTTAAAGCATCAGGGAACAATAATAGTAATATAAAAAAGAATGAAAAACAACAGGGCCTTGCCATTCCAGACAAGTCCTCTCACTCACGACCTTGCCTTCCAGGCTCGGTCCCTAATTAAAAAGAAAGTAAGAAATAAAGAAAAATTCAAGAAAATGTAATATTTAATCCTATTAATTGGTCTAGTATGGGTTGTGGTCACCTCCACCTATTACAGTTAGATTTGAAAAAACAAAACCTGTACTAATGTTGTCAAATCAGTCAAATCCCATCTTTAGTGATACATCAAAGGTGTCAAAACTCATCATTAAGGGTACGGGGGGGCCGTCAAAAGTCGACTTTTGAGTTAAATGATGGAATCCTGTTTCCAGTTAATGGACAGTGTGCACAACATGTCTTAAATGTCAGTGCATTTAACATGTTTACACATTTAATTTGTTGAGATTAATGTTAACACCTAAACAGACGTGACATTTTGAGGTTTGCGAACCGACCAAGGTCATTCCAGATAATGTTGATCCTGTGGTTACAGCTGCGTCCTTCAGGGTGGATCAGTGAAGGTCAAACCGTCTTCAGCATCATACAAAGACTTGGGGCTGATTTCAACATCTAGGACAAACTCCACCAAACCACAAGAACAAAAATAACATTAATAGTGGTTTTAATGTTGTTGGAATGCATTAATATTTAATGTTGGAATGCAGCACGGAGGGGAATTAAGGAGAGAACATTTTATCACTACATTATACATTCAGAAACAGACAGGAAATGTTAGCTTCTGCATATCATCAAGCTGAGGGTGAATGTGGTCGTGTAGGATTTATGGAACAGAAATCCATATATTTAGAAGAAAAAGTGATCAGAATGTCACATGGCTTGGACTAGATGTCATCCTTAATGACTGTGAAATGCAAATGCGAGATTTTTTATTTTTTTTTTAACCCATAAGGACCCCAGTGTGACATTTGTGGCACTTCCCAAATCCATTTTTCTCTAGATTTAACCATTCTTAAAGTGATTTATCGCCATTTATTATAATATTATCTTCTGTATTTTTTGTTTTTTTCAATGAAAATCATGTATTTTCCAATATTTAATTTACTAATCCTGTAGATGTTCATAAAAGTTTAGCCTAAAATTGAGGATTATGATGTCAAAAACAAAAGATAAACCAAAGACTACAGGTGTGTGTGCATTGTGTCTGCCCATTTCATGTCATTGTCATGTGTCTTGTAGTTGTTAGGCTGATTTTTATCCTCTTACATCATTCTTGTCTTGTGTTATACTGTTGGTTATGTCTCATTAGTTACTAAGTCCAATTTTCCCTTATTTTTCTATTTCCTTCATGTTGCATTTACTTTCATCAATTTCCATCTTATTTTGCCTTTTACTCTGCTTTCACTTGGTTGTGTTTTTTATGTAATTTTCATCTTGATATGATATTTTCATCACTTGCATTGTCTACATTTTTTTCTTTTTCTTATTTTTTTAACATTGTTTATTGCATCTTTTACAAATAAATAACCTTTAAAGACCCAGCGCTACTTTTATGTTAGTTCCAAATGAAATTTTCTCTACATCTGATCTTTCTTAAGTGATTTATCACCATTTCTTTATCATATTATCCTCTGTATTTTGTATTGCATCAGTATAATTCAGGTATTTTCTTGTATTTATTTCATTGATCATGTAGATGTTCATTAAAGCTCAGAGTAAAGTTGAGGGTTATTATATCAAAAGCAGAGAAAACTGAAGAAAAAGTGACTTTTTTCAGTCCAATATGTCATTAACTGAACATAAAGCCAGCGTGTCCATCCACTGTCATTGATCCAACTCCATGGATTTTACTGGTGAATCAATGTTGTAGAAGATGATAGTGTTTCTATGGCAACTATGGAGCCTCTGAACATTCAAACTGATCATATCTGATGACCATGAAAAGATGAATAATTGTATTTTACACTAATCATTGACATGTATTGATAAAATTAATGGATCAACAGCGATTAAACAATTTATATCAGTAGATGGTTCTGGTAGACAGTGGGTGTTGTTTGGATCTTTATGGGTTAATACCACAAATACATTTCAATCTTTATTTATTTTGTTCATTTTATTGCTATAATTTTTCGCAAATTTTTCAAAATTATTTTCTACATTTTCTTTTTTTATTTTGTTGGTTTTATTTATTTTTTGTTAATTTTCTTGCATGTTTTCAATTTTTTTCATATATTTTCTTCAAATTGTGGCTTATTTTGTTAATATTACTCATTATTTGGTCTATTTATTATTAATTTTGTTCATTTTATTGATCACTTTGCAGTTTTTGTTTATATCTTGTTGTTGTTGTTGTTTTTTTAAATAATTTTTTAAACCTATGTTAGTCAATCTTTTGTTTATATTTTTAAGTTATTTATTGTTTTGTATTGCTCATTTTATCCACTGCCATTGATCCAACTTTATGGGTTTTACTGGTGAGTCAATGTAGTAGAAGATGAGGGTGTTTCCATGGTAACTACAGAGCCTCTGAACATCCAAATGGGTCATATCTGATGACCATGAGAAGATGAATAACTGTATTTTAAACCAACAATTTCCATGTATTAGTGGATCAACTGAAATTAAACAGTTTATATTGGTGGATGTTTTCGGTAGATGGTGGATGTTTGGGTCTTTATGGGTTAAAAAAAAGGTTAAAAATTGAGAAAATTTCATTTGGGAACTGACACAAAAGTAGTGCTGGGTCTTTATGGGCATCTCTGTGAATGCAGTGCCTGTTGACGTCCCCATTCCACTGGGCCTTTTTGGCTTCAGTCTAACCCCCTTTGAATGTGGACCTGCACAAATCCATCGGTTCCGCTCAGCCACAGCATCAAGCGACTCCTCTTTTTGGTACAAAAGCGTGACCTTCACACCAGAAGATGGGAAGTTAATTTTACATCTCATTGAGAGTTGAGTTTTGCGAGCGGTGCAGCTGCCTGGCAGACAGCTGTCATGGAAAACTGGGATCTTCATAGCGAGGTTTAATCTGTCTGACCTTCTGGCACAGGGAAATAGATTACCCTCCACACCTCCAGAGCCCGGCCTCTAACTACCTGCACCGCCTTTGCATACCAAAAAGGACATCCGCCTGGCTGCTCATTAGTGTCTTTGTGTACATCATTAGAGGTATTTTGTATGTTATCAATATGAAAAACAATGAGGTCCAGCTGTGTTGTTTAAAAAAAAAACAAAAAAAACAAGCCCATTTGATTATTGGACATGCTGATCTGTAAATGAACAACTGATAATCATTTCACAGATGAAGAAAGAGAAAGAGATGTGTTTAGAAAAAGAAAAATGATGATGTAAATGGTCCTATCCTGACGTTTTCATCATACAATCTTAACCCAGAAAGACCCAGGGCTAGGGATGGGAAATGATAAGAATTTAACCGTTCTGATTCCATTATCGGCTCTGCTTATTGATCTGATTCCTAATCAATTCTCGTATTGATTCTTATTGGGTTAGAAAATAAGAGCACAAATAGTTTTTTTTTTACATTAACTGCCTTTTATATTTCCATCTCTGCACAGAAAATATAACATATACAGTATGCACAAATAATAATAACTGTGATGACTGTGAGTCCAGTTCTTTTCCAGTAAAATACATGTTGGTGTTTGTTGGCGCTGTGGTAGATCAGAGTTTACAGCAGGGGTCTCAAACTTATTTCAGTTCAGGGGCCACAATTCAGTTAAATTTGATCTGAACTGGGCCGCACCAAGGAAATAATAACAAAATAATGTTGACTTCAAACTACCCTTTGTGTTTTGGAATGAAAAGAGTAAAGTTATTTTCCATCTTTTTAGACCCAATAATAAAAGGTAAATGTTGACATATTTCCCCAAGATAAAACCTAATGATGACCTCAGATAAATGTACACAAAATTATCCTCTTGCTCTGATCCATCCCATAATTAAGGAATTTATTATCAAAAACTGGGTCCAAAAATAGGACCCAAATGGTGACAGTAAACCCTCCGTAGGTGTCAAGTCATAAGATGTATAAACATGTGTGTAAATGTTCTTCTATAGGTCTATAAATAAAGCCACTGTGTTCAATGTGTGGATCCGTGTGTTTTTTCTAATCCACACATATGGATTTACAATCAGTTTACATCTCATTCCAGGTTTGATGGTAAAATCATCATGTCCACTGGTGTTACACGCTGAACCTGAACATTTAAACACTAATAAATCAACAGTGATTTTACAACAGCGCTCATTTTTTTAGACACTCTGCCTTGGATATTCACTTCAATTCCCAAAATGCACCTGTGAGAGAATAAGAAGATATTTAAATTGTAGTGTGTAATTTGGTGACCTGTTCACCATATTATGTGTACTCTCATAAGTACCATGACGTACCTCTTGCTCTTTCCAAACCTTTACTGATCTAAACTGTTTAATACCTGTTGATCCACTAATCCTATCAATACATGTCCATAATTGATATAAAACACAGTTATTCATCTTTTCAGTGTTATCAGATATGACCCATTTGGATGCTCAGAGGCTCCGTAGTTACCGTGGAAACACCATCATCTTCTACAACATTGATTCACCAGTAAAACCCATGGAGTTGGATCAATGACAGTGGATGGATGCACTGGGGTTATGTTTAGTTAATGAGAGATTTTACTGAAAAAGTCACTTTTTCTTCATTTTTTTTCTGATATAATAACCCTCAACTTTAACCTTAAGTTTTATAAATATCTACAGGATCAGTGAAAAAAATACCCAAGTTTCACTGAAATAAACCAAAATACAGAGGATTACATTACAATAAATGGCTTTTTGATACAATAACCTTCAACATTACTCTGAGCTTTTACATTTACATTTATGCGTTTGGCAGATGCTTTTTTCCAAAGCAACTTACAAAGGGATGATTAATAATTTTCTCTCTCTCTCTCTCTCTCTCGCTCTCTCTCTCTCTCTTTCTCTTTCTCTTTCTCTGTCTCTTTCTCTGAGGTGCACAAGCCTTACAGATGGCACCAACAACATGCAATGACGAAACTCCTGGAAACGTACATTTCCTTGTGTCTGGATCATTGCAGCAGACATTTTCCATTAGTGCAACTGTATGTTTCCAATGTACTGTCTCCATTGTTCATGCTGTTAATAATACACACACAAAATCCTCATTTACACAGGGTAGTCTCTAACATTTACACCTGTGGCCACTAGTGCAGGAGATCTTGATAAATCGCCCATAAAACACGGTCCAACCCCCTCACACAAAATTCTAGATGCCACACACATACACACACACATTACTACAAGCAAAATAGGATCTTAGTAAATCTGGTCCTTAGAGGGAAATGTCTTTGTGTAATAATAACAATAAAAAAAAACTACTTAAATGTAAAGATGTGAGTAAAAGTACCATGGCCTTCGCCCGTCCACAGTGACAGAGGACGGTCGGTTTCCTCCTTTTACCATAAAAGTGAATGTTGAGGAGAATGAGGCCACAACAAATGATGTGAATAAATAGCTCAGGAAACAATCCCTTAATGCATTCATTGTTTGCGGCCCACGTCCAGTGTAAGGGAAGGCGATGGATGTGTTGTATTTTACCTTGAATTGGCCAGATTGGAAGATTCAGCAGGAAATAATGAGAAGTGATATGCCAAAGCTTTGCTGAGGATGAAAAGCCCCAGGGCATCGTGAATGCACTAAAAAGTGCAGCCACGCTCTCCCAGATTGGATGAGCCCTATATTCATGGCAAGCATATAAAATCCAATTTATCTGACTGCCACCAGTTCCTGTGTGTGCGTCAGTGCACGGCTGACCCCGACTCGACCAAAGACAAACAAAGCTACATTAAGGTTCACCCGCTGAATCTAAATACACACAGGAATGAAACATGCCATTACAATTTCATTCCCCTTCTCAAGTAAAAACCCCGACTTTTTCTTTCCACTCCTCCCTTTCCTTGTCGGCTGATAGAATTCCTCGGGCTATTTTTGTCGCAAAAGTGAGTGAGAGCATGACATCAAAACACAACAACATGAAAAACTTTGCCAACTGGGAAGATGTAAGCGATTCTGTTCCCAGCTTTGCTCTGTGGTCACAAATCTTCACGTTGTTTTGACTCCAGCTCCTCTTTCATTTCCCCCTCGGTTGACAAGCTCAGCAGCCCTCAGATGGAGAGGATACGGGGTGAACCTGTCACTGTGAAATGAAATGCTCTGTGTCTGTTGAGGGAGGTCCCTGTTCCATGAGGCCCACCACTAAAGGACAAAGAACACTGGTCTGTGAGTAAAACCAAGAGAACTAGTGGAATTTTACACATGGAAGTCACTGATAAAAAAAACAAAAACAAAAAACAAACAAAAAACAGGCTTAAAGGGGTGATATTTTAGTAAACCCTCGTTTCTTCTCGTTTGGTTTATTTGTTTGTGTATTTTTAACCCTAATAGTTCATATAGTTTGAGTTTGAACCCTCCAGGTGCACAGATCTATCTTTATATTGATTATGGCAGAAATCCAGTGGTACGATGGTGTATAAGGGCCACATAAGAAAAACAAATCACTTGTCACTATGAGAATAAAGTCCTAATATTACAAGAATAAAGTTGTAGTTTTAAAAAAACTCATAATATTTCAAGAATAAAGTCGTAATATTACAAGAAGAAAGTCGTGGTTTTAAAAAAACTTGTAATATTACAAGAATAAAGTCATAATATTACGAGAATAAAGTCGTAATATTATGAGAGTAAAGTTGTAGTTTTAAAAAACTTCCATAATAAAATTATAATATTACCAGAATAAAGCTGTAATATTTTGAGAATAAAGTCATAATATTATGAGAATAAGGTTGGTCCAATTCAACAGAAGTGAAGTTGCTGCTTCACTTGTGTTGTCACTTGTGTTCGCTGTAACAGGAAACTCTAACCGTCAAATTGATTTCAAAATATTATGACTCACAAAAGTACAACGCTATTTTCAAGTTTTTAAAACTACAACTTTATTCTTGTAAATTGCAACTTTATTCTCGTAATATTATGACTTTATTCTCGAAATATTACGAGTTTTTTTTAAAACTACGGCTTTATTCTCGTAATATTATGACTTTATTCTCAAAATATTATAATTTTATTCTCGTAGTGACAAACAATTTGTTTTTATTATGTGACACTTATACGCCGTCGTATCCTATGGACTTCTACAACCCATTTTAATTTCTTCTTAGTTTGTTTCATTTTATCAGTAGTTATGTCACTACATTTGCACAAACAAGGTCAAGACTTCTGACGAATATTGCTCTGAGTGTGACGGTCAAATTTTAAGTAACATGTAGGTACATAAATAATACTGTATTTTGTGATAATTACACAAAATCTGTTTATTTTCATTCATTTCGGTTAATACTGTACCTGACAGTTTTGGCCTCCGAGTCAGTGTGTGGAACTTTTCATTTGAGTCTGTATCCTACAAGTGTTTTTCAGTGTGACACCACCCTGTATATTTGATGTTTTTGCGCCTTTACCTCTTTTGTATTGTTCCTGGTCCCTGGGGGAGGTAGGTGGCTTGCAGTTGGGGAGAATTTCAGTTTTAGCCTATGCTAATTTCATTTTTAAGTGAACTGGCTAGCTCAAACTTCTAACAAAGTGCCCATGATATACTAATGCCTATTTCTGTGTCATTTAATCTGTTAAGGGGTATACATATGAACCGGACTGAACGGATGTTTTTGTATTTGTGCTACTTTTGTCAGGACCGGACAAAATAAATGGAAACTGTTTAATGATGACACATTTGAGTGTCATCATTAAAACACAACGCAGAGTCCGACACAACCGGTTACACGAGTACGACATCAGCAGCGGTGGTTGTATTCCATACGGTTAATTTCCGGTTTGGTTTTAAACACATCTAAAGGATATTTACAACTAATATTTCTACACACCAATCTAGTACAGACAGGTGTAGACCTTTAACGCCTTAACTGGTTGGTTGGATTTTGATTTCAATGCATTTGTACAAATTTTCAGGTATTTTTTACTCCTGGCAGTAGATGCTTATTCATTGATTACGTGTCTACAATGCGCTAATTCCGTCTTGGTTAATTTTAAACACATCTAAAACATATTTAGACTGACCTTTTTGACACAATACTGTAAAAACACCATGTTACAAATTATAGAAAGCAAATGATGCTTAAACTCACCTTTCTTGGTCTCAGTCGGTCAGGTTTCTTAGGTTCAGTTAATGGACTGTAGAATGACCGTGGTAAAGTTCTTCCAGAAGTGGTGGTTCTTTTGGTTCTTCTTCTCTGTCCTCCTCCAGGTCAGACTCTGACTCAGACCTATGAGGATGAGGGACACAGTCTGCCATTGTTTCCGTTATTAATTATAATTTCCAAAAACTTTCATTATCACTAGACCAGCATGCTGTATCTTGAAAACTACAAAGATGGCTGAACAGCACAGTCAACATCCTGAAGGGGGCGGGGTGTGAAGTGGATCATTGTATTTAAAGGGCCAGCGCTGAAAACCACCTGTCTACTGTCATTGGTCATGAATGGACTTGAAGATGGACCTGTGGAGTTGAACTAATGAATAATTCAGACTCAAACATAACATTTACAGTTTATGTAGACCACAAGAAAATGTTTTAAAATGAAAAATTCCTTTCCAAAAAGTAAAATATGACTTCATTAAATGCTGGTTGGCTGAAGTTTCCCAGATACAATCTTGGGTCAAATGTGAAATTCTGAGAATTAACCAGAGATTGGGTTTAACTCCCAATGAGTATTAGTGTCAGATCTACCAGATCTACTTCAAAACACTGTCTGTACATGAAAAGACATGGACTTTTCAGGTTCTATTAGTGGAACATTTCTAAATCTATTATATAAATGGGCATAAACCAACATATATGTGGAATAATACTTCATCATATCTCTAAAAAAACCATCAGCAAACCAGCACTTTGATCACTGTTTAACAATTAATCTTATTCAAATATATAATACTTAGGACATTTAACCCATAAAGACCCAGCACTACTTTTGTGTCAGTTCCCAAATGACTTTTTCCTCAATCTTTGACATTTCTTTGGTAATTTATCACCATTTATTGTAATATTATCCTCTGAATTTCAATTTTTTTCAGTGATATTTTCCCATGAATTGCTGATCCTATAGATTTTTATAAAAGGTTAGACTAAAGCTGAGAGTTACTATATCACAAACAAAGAAAACATAAGCTAATGTGACTTTTTAAGTTAATTTCTCATGAACTGAATATAAACCCAGTGTGTTCATCTGCTGTCATTTTAGGTTTAGTTTTAGGTCCAGCCTTTTTGCTAATAAAATCTTAACCCATAAAGGCCCAGTGCTACTTTTATGTCAGTTCCATTTTTTTTTTCTCTATTTAACATTTCCTAAGTGATTTATCATCATTTATTATAAACAACCCTCAGTATTTTACATTATTCCAGTGAAAATCAGGTGTTTTTTCAATACTTAATTCATTGATCATGTGGATGTACATGAAACCTAAAGCACGACCGGAACAGGGGCGTCCCTGCCTACCTTCAAGATAAAAAGGTAATTTCTTATGCAGCAGGTACACAGTTGTTCATAATAAACAAACAATAAAACAGTAAAACTATGAAAACACAATGAAATACAATGAATGCAATAAATCAATGTTTAAATGTAATGTTTAATGTACATGTTTAAATATATTAATATTTTTATTCTATTGTTTTATATTGATATTTGGTATTAGTTTATTGTTTGTATTTTTATTGTATTTAATTATACAGCTGTTTTATGTATTTTTAATCGATTCTTGAATTTTATTTTTTTATTTTGCTATTTGTTTATTATTCTTTACAGCACTTTCGTCCACTCTGGTACTTTTAAAATGTTTTACAAATAAAGGAGAGAGAGAGGGGGGGGGGATTATTAATCTTCCCCTTGAAGTTGCTTTGGAAAATAGTGTCTGCCAAATGCATAAATGTAAATGTAAAAGCTCAGCGTAATGTTGAAGGTTATTATATCAAAAAAACATTTATTATAATGTAATCCTCTGTATTTTGTGTTTTTTTCAGTGAAACTCAGTTTTTTTTTTTCACTAATTATGTAGATATTCATAAAAGTTCAGGTTAAAGTTGAGGGTTATTGTATCAGAAAAAAAAAAAAAATTAAGAAAAAGTGACTTTTTCAGCAAAATCTCTCATTAACTGAACATAACCCCAGTATGTCCATCCACTGTCATTGATCTAACTCCATGGGTTTTACTGATGAATCAATGTTGTAGAAGATGACAATGTTTCCACGGTAACTATGGAGCCTCTGAGCATCCAAATGGGTCATACCTGATAACATTAAAAAGACGAATAACTGTGTTTTACAAAAATTATTGACATGTATTGATAGGATTAGTGGATCAACAGGTATTAAAAAGTTTAGATCAGTAAAGGTTTTGGTCTCCAGTGGCTGTTCGGGTCTTTATGGGTTAATCTCTGAAGCAGATAATTTAAAAAAAAAAAAAAAAAAAAAATTGTAGACCACTTGAGCATACCCATATTTATGTTTAAACCTGTGTGAAAAAACTGTCCGTTTGAGTGTGAGCCAAAATCATGTCAGTGCGCATCGAAAAGATTAGGGACAAAACTGTTCAAGTGCAGTCTGTGTATGTTAACTAATCTTTCCATCTGTCTCTGAGAGTGATTGAAGACCAGATTAGATTTCTAATCCCTGATCACTGATAGTATCTGAACCCTAATCCATGAAGAATGTCACGGAGGCATCCTGTGTGAACATATTTGCCGCGTACAGCTTTTGACAGGAAAATGAGTGTCAGGCTCCAAGAGAGAAGACGGTGAGATTTAATGAGGTTGTTAAATGATTAAAATCATTGCTTGTGGTGAAACAAACTTTAATAGGTTTCCTTTTCATCAGATATACCAAAGCTTTTCCAATTCCATCCTAGTTCAGAGCTGCAAGATATTTTAATTACTTACTTAAAGAAGCTTCGAAAATTGACCCGTGAAGTGGTCCTGTACCGCTCATTAGGTGTGTGAGTATTAACAGACGGAGATATGAATATATAATGAGTAAAAGAGTTGGTTACAGACACCGTCACATCACCCGTATGTTTGGGACTTATATTTTAAAGACCATAAAAAAGCTAACTTCTACTTATGTTCTCTTGCTGACATGGTGACATCATTACCCTCAGCCACACAGGCCGCAGAGTATTGTCATCAGTTGGTCGTCTGTCTGTCCGTCCAAAAACTTTGGCATGCTGTTATAGGTCAGGCCACTGCGGTGAGTCCGGCTGTATAAACCCCACAGATATCTACTCAACATGGACCCAAATCGGAGGTGACACCCAGCTGATATCAGAGACGTTCACAAGTAGGGATGGGAATCAAGAACCAGTTTTCAAAAAGAACCAGTTCCCAGCAGCTCAATTCCTTGGAATCGTTTGCCTACCTGTTTAATGATTCTTCTTATCGATTTCGCCTTCATTGTGCATGCGTGATGACCTCACATACATGCTTCATTGTTTTGATTCAGAACATAGTCGCCATGATGTCAAAGCCAAAACATTCCAAAGTCTGTGTATATTGCAGGTATAGACGACACCAGGTCCACTGGAAACACTGACAAAGAAACATTTGTTCAAAGGACGAAATCCAACAATATGGCAATAACATTTGTCCTCAGCATCACATTCATCTGCAGCAACATGTTTGATACACTACTTAGTGACGCTTGTGCACAACAGCCCTCCGGTACCAGTCCATGGCTCTGCACCACTGGTACCGGTCCGTGCTTGGTCCTGGTCTGCAGCTCTGTACCACCGGCTCCGCACCACTGGTACCAGATGGCGGCTCGGTACCAGTCTGCGGTTCTGCTCCACCGGTGCAGCTGTGACTCCAATGTAATTGATAAGAAACAGGAGCAGGAACAGTAGGTAAAACACACTGTAGCAGCATGTTACGCTGTAAACTCTGATTTACCACAGCATTTTACTGGATTTTATTGGATTTGTATTTTACTGGAACAGAACTTGAACCAGACCGGTGTCATCTGCTATTACTATTTTTACATCCTGTATATGTTATATTTTCTGTGCAGAGATGTAAAACATAAAATACAGTTAATGCAAACAAACCCATTTGTACTCTTTTATTCCCTCACCCAATGAGAATCAATAAGAGAATCGATAAGACAGTCAATAATGGAATTTGAATTGTTAAATCCTTATCAATTCTCAACCCTATTCACAAGTCATTTTTTCCAAGTCAAGTCTCAAATAACTGAGATTAACAGTTATAGTTATATTTATAGTCATCAGAATAACTGAGATGAACATTCTCTCATTGCACACATGCCATCTGGTCGAGATAACACTGCATTTCTATGTGTTTTGAATAGAAAACATGTACTGTACTATAATATTATAACTACAGTATAAAAATGGACCAGAGCCTGGTCACGTAAGAGGGTTATTTCAATCAAACACCATGACAGCTTTGTTTGAAGTTGATAAATATATATTGAAGTATATGTGTGTGTGCTTGCTCTGCACCACAGGATACACTGGTATTATTACCTGAAAAGTGTTATGCTTTACATTTTTCAGTGCTTAAAGTCAAACATTGGTTTTGACAGTCTACTCACACCAATTATGGAGCAAAAAGAATTTTCTTATTGTCATTTAACAATTGCAAAATAAAATACCTACTTGAAAGCTTGCCAGAAGTTGATCAACACATGTACTAAACAAACATTTACACATGATCTATGTCCAGGTGAGCTTTCTGATGGTCAGTGGTTTTAATTCCAGTGGGTGCATGCATGTGGTACATTGTAAATAAATAATATCAAGGGAGAACATTCAGCCTGACATCAATTTTCTATGTCACACATTGGAAAAATGTAAAATGAAATAACAAACACAATAATTTCATGAGTCTCAAACCTCGAGTCCAAGTCAAGTCTAAAGTCTTTTGAGGGTGACTCTGAGGTCAAGTCTCAAGTCTTTTGTGTGCGACAACCCTGTAAAGCCTGAACAATTAAATAATTGACAGAAAATTCCAATTCTTTGAAACTGGAACTCTTACTGGTCTTTCAAATATCAATTTCCATGTATGAGTTAGAGGAATTTGTGAAACATTGGGTCTCAATGGTCAAATACATATACAT
>JAPTGZ010000019.1:44158770-44171615 GCA_029814645.1 Fowleria isostigma
CGGAATCACACACACACACACACACACACACACACACACACACACACACACACAGACACACACAACGGTGGCGTGTTTCAAGTTTTAAGTCTCATCTGAAGTCCCACTTTTATTCTCTGGCTTTTAACTTGGTGTGAGTAGTGTGGTCCTCTATGTCTTTCACATATTTTATTAGTTTTAACTATATGATTTGATTATATTGTTTTATTTACAGCATTGTTGTAGTTTTATGTACTTATTTATTATTTTTAATTGTTTATGTTTTTTATTTTATTGTTTTTACAATTCTATGTGCAGCACTTTGGGAAAGTTTTGTTGTTCAAATGTACTATATAAATAACTGACTGGATTAGAGAAATATCGCAATATTATCATTATTGCAATGTTGTACACCCATATCTCATGTTGCAATATTTCCTATTGCACAAACATGATGCAGCCCTACTATATCTTACAATATCATTGGTGATTCAATTGCTACACAGCTATGATGGTGTTAAGAGGTTGAATAATTCACAATTAATTTCATACCCTACAGTCAGAAAGGACAAACATTAACAGGCAGGGTGAGCAGAAGCATTTCAGGGTAAATTTGATGCACATTAGGGTTGGGATTTAGGGTTAGGGTTGTCCTCTTTGTGGCTGACAAAAAAGGGAGCTGTTTTCGGCAGGGAGCAGAATCCGGCACACCATCAGGAACCTGAGACGTTGTTTTTATGTTGGTTGGCTGACAATGACTCTAACATACAGATAATAGGGTGAAGGGGACGAACCTGCAGTATCCTCCAGCAGTAGTACTGCTGAGGGTAACTAGGATGGTGTCGTGGAACTGTCAACACATGGGTGAAGGGATGGGGTATGATGGGCCAACAAAACGCACCCACAAACACACGTTAATGAAGGTCAAGAGGAAACAACGCAAGCATTTCAACAAAAATAAATGTACTGATTTTAAGTCATAAGGTTCACGTTCGGGATCCAAATCATTCCTGTCAATGACCCAGACCAGGACTAGCTACATACATGTAAGGCTAGCTTAAAAACACTAATGCTACACAGCCCAATTCAGCCAGTTTTCGGCACTAGTGTTACTGTGGGAACGTGGTGGAGCTGACATACCATAATAAGTCACCGAGATCAGACATGTTCAACTCAGAAGACAGCCTCTGAGCACCTCGGAGGCTGTTTATGTGTCCTGTCCTCACCTGTCAAAAGGACCAGTCACACACGTACAGCTGACGGGGCTACTCTTCTTTATTTTATTTTATTTTATTTTTTTACTTACCAGGCCGCTCTTTTCCCCACACGTAACATGGCGCCTTTATCAACAGCGGGTGAACACGGAAGTCTGTCAAAGCCACTCTTTAGGCACAATTTAATTCATCTTTCCAACTGGTAGACATTTGTTCGGTATAGCGGCTAACTAGCTCGTTAGCTAACAAGGACACAGCCAGAACGACAGTCTACTTCCGGAAAGCGGTGTTACATCCAAATGACCCCTGACAGAAACTCACCGTCAGTAGTTCCGGTTTAATAGAAGCTAACGTAAAAGCAATGGCTATCGTAGAAAAACAAAATTTCTGTCTTTCTTTTTTTTTTTTTAAAAAAAACTTTTTTTATTTTTAAACAAAATCGGAAAAGCCTGACGCTTAAAATGAAATATTGGACCTTTTTTTGCTCTACCGTGGAAGGAAATAATGTAAAAATAACTTAATATTTTGTATAGTGTTGTTTCTCTAGTGGATGTCAAGTATCCTGTCATAACTTCCGTCCATAGAATGGTCCTATCTGGAACAGATTCGTTATAGGGCTAAATTCAAAAATATTATTTGTGTACTCTTTATAGGTGTATCTTCATATTAATGCACTTAGT
Source organism: Fowleria isostigma (assembly GCA_029814645.1). Lineage (NCBI taxonomy): Eukaryota > Metazoa > Chordata > Actinopteri > Kurtiformes > Apogonidae > Fowleria > Fowleria isostigma. The sequence continues at coordinate 44,160,644 of JAPTGZ010000019.1, forward strand.
GGGTGGATCAGGTCGAGTCATGATTGAGCAGAGACACCAACATATGTACAGTATCATAAACTTCCTACATCAGGGGTCTGTTTCACAAGGCAAGTTTGGTGAAAACTCTGAGTCTGTTAACCCTGAAATAAGGGAAACTCTGAGGGAAACTCATGGTTATAAGATTCAGAATTTTCATGAAACCTACTTTGTGAAGCAAACCCCAGTTTAGAGTATTTAGTGATTTATATCCGGTTATATTTGATATTATTTGATGGTTATGTCATGGGGTGCATTTCTGGGCCTATGTATCTGGGGGGGACCCTGCTGTCCACTGACATGACCTCCACGGCCTCCACGCCCAGGGACAATCGGACCTTGTCTGCGAAGGAACCTGGGGTCCACCTGGGTCATGACAACATCCACTGTCATAGACTGACTCAGAAATAGTTGAATGCTTGATTCCAAAAGGAACCATGTTCTGATTCAAATAAAGAGCTCTTTTCTAAAATGCTACAAACGCTGAATTTAAATAAATGTATTTGTTGATGTCATTTAGTATGTGTACTGAACCTGTTCTCTGCTTTGTTATCATTTCATGTTAAATCATTATATCTCCTTGTTTAAATGTACTGTATATGCAGTTCCATTCCAAACCACTGTAAGTGGTTTTATCCTATAATCTGTCTTGTGGACCAATCACAATTCACTGAGTGTTATCATTACTATCATTACTTTTACAAGTTCAACACTGAATGACTATTAACCCAAATGTGTTATAAATGATCTTAATGGATTAGTAACACTGTTGATTTTTTATTTAATAAATGGTATTTGTATGTGTTATTTTTCATTTGTTTGTCTTGTGGTGGACTATTATGGGCTGAAATCTGTGCTATCGGATATTGAATAGTTGAATTTTGTATTTTATAATTAGATTTTTATGAACAGTTGAATTAATTTTTTGAATAGTTGAATTTTTTACATTTCATATTCTGAATTTAGAAAAGCATTTTGTTCATTCAATATTCTTAAAAACAATACCTTTCAAATTGTACACACCCACATATACATATATATATCAGTTGGGTACTGAGCCACTGGATATAACTTTCACCCATGCGTCATGCTGGAGAGGAAATGGCCTCCAGGGGGCGCCCGATAGGCTAAGTACACAAGGAAATTTCCGGTTAATTTCCGTGTATGGAGTGTACGCTGGACTATTTCCGGTTATTTTTTGTATTTTGATAGCAAAAAATGTTATATTTCACTTGCTGTCTACAAGGCCTTCTGAAGATTAACATGAAAAGTGTCCACAGGATTGTCGACCTCTGTTCACCTGCACTCGGTTCAAGCGGGAAAATTGATTTTTTAAAGACAGAAATCTTTTTTTTTTTTTTAAGAATGGATTTGTAGCATCTTTGAAAAAAAACCCTTTTAATTTATAATCAACAATGTTGTCTAATAATTATTGTTCAATATGTTCACACTGAAACAACAAACCATTTTAACAGGATAAACTGAATATTAATAAAATTTGTGGGTCTAAGTAAAAATAATGTATTTTAGTGAAAAGTATCAAATGGATTTATAGTGTTTTGGAAAAGAGCTCTTCATGTATTAATCTGGTCCAACAATCTAAACCTTCAGATGATGAACTCACCTTGAACCGGTAATATTTACTACAGATCACATCAAAGCTCTGATACAGTTGAATCCATTTCTACAGATGGGTCTGTCCGTGAACCTGGGTTTATTTTAATGTCACTTTTCCATCTTTTCATTCCCAACAAATGGTAAACGTAGACATATTTATGATCAAAGGTAAACAGACATATTTATAATCAAACTTAAATGTAGACATAATTATAATAAAGGTAAATGTAGACATTTATAATCAAAGATAAATGTAGATATATTTATATTTAAATGTGTATAAATCACCAGTGATTTTACAACAGCACTCATTTGTCAAAAACCCTGCCTTGAATAATTACTTCAATTCCCAAAATGCACCTGTGAAAAAATTAGATATTCACTAAAATGGTAGGGTGTTATTTTGGTGTCCTTTTTACTGTTACATGTGGATTCATGGATAAAAATAATATAATTTTAAAAATGTGTTTTATCTAAAAGTTGTTTCTTTTACCATAGTAAATGTTTATTTTTACATTTACCCAAAGTTCTTCAAAGTGTCTTCATAACATTTGTCTACATCTGGTTGGATCTACAGACCCTCTGTCCAGGTTTTAGGACAATCTATCATATCAAATTTAATCTTTTAAAGACTTCTATTAAAGGTATTAAATGCAGATTTGTAAATTCAAGACTTTTCAAGACCCTATATGACATGAACGGTGAAAACAAATAAATGACAAGGAACTCCTAAAAGACTGTTTTGAGGACATTTATTGAAAAGAAAGATAAATCTGTGACACAATCCTCAGGGAAAAAAAAAAGAAACAAATAAATAAAATAAATTATAAAGTACAAAAATTTTCAAAAAATGTACATCTGCCAAAAAAAAAACATATACCAGGTGAGACTGTTGGTGAAAGCTGCGAATGAAAATAAAATCAACTGAACAAATAAATGAACGGTGATAAAACGGTTGAATCATAGACTTTCGTTCAGTATGGGTGGAGGTGTTGATCATTTTACTGATTAGTTCCAGAGACAGAACCGTCCCTGAGAAAACCGCGCACTGAACAGAAACCAGACGTCGGCAGGTTCTGGACGGGACACTGGACCGCCTTTGACCCACCAACAGACCAAACTACAGCCTCAACTCGAACCAACAGACGGACTTAGACGCAGCAGACAAACGGTCAGAGGTTAACGGGAAGTCCGGGGTCGGCGTTGATCCTACAGGATGTTCCAGAGGTCGACCGATAGGTTGACTTGTTCCAATATCAGCCTCCAGACAGAACACAGTTTTAACCCATAAAGACCCAAACATCCACCATCTACTGATTAAAAACTGTCGAATTCCTGTTGATCCACTAATACATGTCAATAATTGGTGTAAAATACAGTTATATTATGGGTTTACATATTGCCAGTGACTCATAAAAAATGTCATGACATTTTGGGAAAAATAGGTCAAAGTTCAGATTTTAAATGATTTTTTGTTTTTTTTTAAATATTTTCCCATTTACTTATAATGGGTGGAATTTCAAATGTCTATAAAAAAACATCAATTTTGTTTCAAGTTACTTCATACTTGGCACATCCATAACTTTTACATTTAATAAATATTGTATATGAATAAAAGAGTGGATTGATGTCCAAATAAGCTACAACACTTGAGAAGGGGCGGAGCTTATTGTGCCTGGCATTGCTTGTTTCATTGCTCCTGAAGAGGAGAAAAGCAATAGTTTTTGGTTGTTTGTTTTTTAACATTTTAGCAGCAAATCTATTGGTTGAATTCAGACCAAATTGGGTTTATAGATTACCAGTGACCCAAAAAAGATGTCATTACATTCTGGGAAAAGTAGGTCAAAGTTAAAATTTTATATACATTTTTTAAATCTATTTTTTCCCCCATTAACTTAAAAAGGATGAAATTTCAAATTGTTGTAAAAACATGTATTTTGGTTAAATTTACTTAAAACATTGCAGAGATATAGAGATTGATTTCAAACATCCCTCCACTTGTTTCAGAATGTTTTTGTTTAATTTTTTAATTAATCTCTATAAAAACACCACTTTAGTTTCAATTTACTTCAGACTTGGCACATACATGGAGACAACTGATATGACGACATCAGCACAGGCATAGATTATCTGAGTGTTTCAGCTGCATTTTACAGTCAATGTGCTTTAAAAAATAAATTTAAAAATTTTCCTTATATATCAGTATCAAAAATGGGCTGTAAATATCGGCCTCAGACAAACCCACACGGGTCAACCTCTGGTACATTAATTAGGCTGATGTCCAACAGAATGACATGAGAACTGAATGAATCAGCTCCTCCATAATAAACACGTGTACGACTGAACAGGAGGGTTACACATGTGTATACACATGTGAGGTCATGAGTTCGACCCAATCAGCTGATCCGTCTGCCGCCTTCAGTGTCAACCGTTGGGTTTGGTGTGGTTCAACATGACACAAATACTGATCTGAGTGTGTGGATTATACATATGATATGAAATAAATGCCCTGTATTCATGCTTTAACAATCAGACCAACCGACGCAACACTGTAAAAAATGAATGTGGAAATAAATCAAATAGAAAATAAAAATATACAGAAAACAATAGTCATCCAACTGATTGTAATACAGTACCAAAATCGTAGAAAAAGTCACACCAGCCCTTTGAATATTCAAAACCATAGATTCTTTTAAAAAATAACTAAATCCTTTGACTTATGCACGCACTAGAAATGTACATCTGATATATACAAATACAACCCATCATCATCATTATCATCATTATCATCATCATCATCATCATCCACCTCTGTTCCGTCTGATCCATAAACTATAATAAACCTTTTGTCTCGTTTTGTTCAAACGTTTTATGAGATGAAAGTTTTTAAATTCTTTGGAAATAGAGTCAATAACCGTAGTGTTGAACTCAAAGATCTAACTACAGTTATTGACCTTTACATGACATTCAACCGCAGGAACCCACACAAAGAAGAAGAAGAAAAACATCAAACAGAAGTCATCGAAGCCACGAGGCCCAAAAGAACAAAAGAACCGACACAATGAGACAACATGCAGATCTGAACATGAGGATGAGGTCACCATGGGGTCAAACACAGATGGAACACTTCAGTCACATGATGGAGGGGTGACGGCGGCAGAAGAGCACGACAGAAACGAAGCTAAAGGGCCTGAGCTGAAGTATGAGCGTCCAGAGACTGGATTTAAATCATTTATATTTGAATTTCAATGAATAAAGTTGAATAATTGCATTAAAAAACTAAATTTGAATCACATAATTTAGATTTATGTTGTTTAATGTGAATCATTGCATTGAAAAAACAAAATCTGAATGGTATTATTTGAAATTGAATTTGTTTGGAACTGAAGTCCAATAAACTTGAAACTGAATGTAAGATTATGAAATTGAATTCAGTTTCTCTGAAACTATATTTGATCCACACTGAATATTCAACTATTATAAACTACATATATTTTCACATTTAGTTCTCAAAATTCAAATTCAATTCAAAATTCTATTTCAATTTTCTGTTACAGACATTGTACCTCAGTTCCAAACTAATAAATTCAATTTCAAATTACACCATTTAGATTCATTCAGTTTTCAATGAAATGATTCAATTTAAATGATAAAAATTCTAATTATGTGATTCAAATTCAGTTTTTTAGAGCAATTATTCAATTTTATCAATTGAATTTAAAATATAATTTATTCAAATTCAGTAGGCTGAATTTCCTTCATCTGGAGGCTCCTATTTCAGCCCATAAAAGGGTCTTGGTCTGCCTCAGAGTCAGTGGACACCCCCACCGCCACATTATTCAGTCAGACTTTTGCCACAAGTACAAATCTGATTTTGGTGTTTGTAAGTTTTGTGAGACGCGTTTCTATGGTAATCTATGGCAAAATTAGAATGTCACCCAAACATGGACAGGAGTCAATCAGGTGTCTGGCCCATGTGACGCTTCCATGACTCAACTGCACTGATGTGAACTCAAAGACATACAGTCACTGAAAAAAAATGATTATTCCCCCATTTTGTTCAATTTCTTGTTCATTTTAATGCCTGGGCAAAAACGTTAACACAAATATTTGATAGTATTTAATTTCAGAACTGGTATCTATCCGTTTTCCATGGTTTTGTTGATAATAACCAAAATCCCATCAGTTCTTACATCAATATCTATGACATTGTACTGACAAGAACAGTGCTTTTAGACATTCTATGTTTTCTTTTTCGTCTGTTTTAGTCACATGATACACACAGGAGATAGGGATGACTTTGGATGGCATAATCATTTTTTCCGCAACTGTACAAAGAAACCACAGCTGTGACAGACACCTGTCCATCATCTCAAAGACACGCCTCCATCTGCAGGAACATGTCAAACATGACTGCTTACACACACACACAGGTTTTAGACATTTAAATGGGTTAAACATAGTGTATGCACAACATGGGCAGACATGTGAGTCCACAAGTGTAGAGGACATCAGCTGAGTCATGGCTGTTGTGTCCATCTTTATATGAGTGAACCAGCTGTACGTAGTTTGGTAAATTTAACCCTTAAAGACCCAAACAGCCACTGACAACCAGAACCACCTACTGATATAAACTGTTTTAATACCTTTTAATCCACTAATCCTATCAATAATTGGGTGTAAAATACAGTTATTCATCTTTTCATGGTCACCAAATATGACCCATTTGGATGTTCAGAGGCTCTGTAGTTACCATAGAAACACCGTCATCTTCTACAACATTGATTCACCAGTGAGTTGGATCAATGACAGTGATTAGACACACATAGGATGATATCTTCACTGAGTTAATCACTTTTTCTTCAGTTTTCTGTGTTTCTGATAGAATAACCCTCAACTTTTTATTTGAGTTTTTATAAACATCTACATGATCAGTGAATTAAATATTGGAAAATATATGATTTATACAAGAAAAAGCAAAATAAAGAGGATAAAATTACAATCAATGGTGATAAACCACTTAAAAACAGTTAAAAATGGATGTAAGTTCATTTGGGAACCAATACTGGAGCAGTGCTGGGTCTTTAAGGGTTAAAACCCCCACACATTGACAAACAGACACACACTTGAAATGCTTAAAACTGTTGGATACTTCAGGAATACATTGGGAGGAGCAACACTTTAAATGTCCACAAAGCGCAGTGACCCTAAAACATAGCTCTTGACCTCTGCACGACCCCTGCGGATGACGCACATGCAGGTGGAATGGACAGTGGATGGGTGGACATGTCTAGACCAGCTAGTCAATGAGACACACAATGCAGTGGTGGGGGGGTTATGACACTGAAGGACGTCTTCCACAGGAAGAAAGGTAGCACGGACACAAACGTGACCCGTGTGTCGTCTGACAGGAGTCTGTGAATGCACATGGTGTCACACATGGAACAAACCACACGCATGTGAGGGGTCACCAAGTCTGAGTCTATATCAAATATATAATTACAGAAATATGAATGGGACTGCAACCACTACATCACCATGGAAACACAACTGCAGAACATGTATCGTCTAAACCTGACAGCACACGGACTGTAAAAACAAGAACAAAAAGGTTCATATTTAGTCTGTATGTTTTAGATGTATTTATATGTTAAACCCATGTTAGTTCACTTCCACAGTCAGCTCAATCTGATCTGAGGTGGGCTGAACCAGTCAAATAATAACAGTGAAAAAGTTCAATTACATTATAAAAGTGTTTACATCTACACCAGTTTGGTGTGCCTGGCACCACCTGATTCATTGCTCCGCCCCCTGAAGGGGAGGCAAAGGGCTACTGCCTTTAGTTCAGTTTGTTTGTTTACACGTTAGCAGGAAAACTGTTGAATTCATACCAAATTAGGTTTATAGATTGCCAGTGACCCAGAATAAATGTGATTACATTTTGGGAAAAGTAGGTCAAAGTTAAAATATTTTACAATTTTTATTTATTTTTTTTCCTCATTTACTTATAATGTCCAATATTTTAAATTGCTATAAAAAATTAACTTCAATTTTACTTAAAACATTGCAGGGATATAGGGATTAATTTTAGACATCACTCTGCAAAATATGTCAGTGATAGCTTTTTTTTTTTTTTTTAATTTTTCTTACATTTTTTAAAATATTTTTCCCCCATTTACTTAAAATGGGAGAAATTTTAAATCGCAATAACAGAAACATTTGTCTCTTAACTCAATTTACTTAAAACACTGCAGCGATATAGACAAATTTTAGACATCACTCTGCTTGTTTCAGAAATTCTGGTAAAATTTTAACCCTTTTTCTTTTCCCATTTACTTATAATGAGTGAAATATCACATGTCTACAAAAACATCCATTTTGTTTCAATTTACTTCAAACTTGGCACATATATAACTTTTCTGTTTAACAAATATGGAATATGGATGGAAGAGTGGATCGATGCCAAAATATGCTGAAATACGGGTAAGGGGTGGGGGTTGTTGTGCCTGGAACCACTTGTTTTAAATTAGATTAAATTTAAAAGAATGAGCAAATGAAAAGGTACCTTTGCGCATGTTTCATCCTGTTACTATGACAACAGTTCTTGTCTTTTAACCCTTTTTTTCCAGCAACTCCTTGTGTACTGCTGCCGTTTTTTTACTGTTTCCATGTTATAAATTAACTGTATGAATTCAGTGAACGTCGTCATCACCTTATGTATAAACATACACCTACTCACTAAATTTGGTTCCACTGAATCTACTCACACTAGAGCAGGGGTCACTTATTCATGTTCAGGGGCCACATCTGATCTGCAGTGGGCCAGACCATTGAAAAACCATGATATAAATAATGTCAACTCCTAACTTTCCTTTGTTTTTAAGTGAAAATAGTTAAATTATACAATTAACATGTTTACATCTATCAACTATTCTTTAAAATATGTGAATAACATGAACAAACTGACATTTCTTAAAACTAAGCGCAATTTTAACAATCTTGTGTCAGTTTATCATTTACACATGTAAATTACCACGTGCAGATCACAGTGGATCCACACAAAACATTTAATAACAAGCAGAATATTGGTAGATTTGCACTTCATATTTTTAAAAATTATTCATTTGTTCAAGTATTTGCGTTTTTTGTGAACTGATACTTTCAGTGTAAATACACTAAAATTACATAAAAATATTTTAAAAATACTGAGTATTTATAAATAAAAATAGTATTTATAGGTTGTTATGATTGTATTTTACTGATCCAATACATTAGAGATTAAACTGGTTTGTATGTGGAACCTGAAATACATTCATTAATCTCTTCTGTGTCATTTCTGCATTTCACACATTCATTCCACGGGCTGGATTGGAACCATTGGTGGACCAGTCTAGGTTATAAAAATATTTTACTGGTCTGACTGATCCACTTCAGATCAGACTGTTCTGTAATTGACCTCTGAACTAAATCCAGTCCAACATCATTGATCGTTAATCTCTTCCATGTCATTTTTGTATTTCAGATTTATTCCATGGCTGGATTGGACCCTTTGGTGGGCCGGATTTGGCCCCCAGGCCGTATGTTTGACACTCCTGCACTAGAGCTACTCTTTCACCTTTCCAAAGAGTTAAAATGAGTTTGAACCATGTCCACCGGTGCTTTTAATGTTTAAACCGACAGCTGGAAACTGGCATGGTGGTGCAGTGGTTTTATGTCCATCTATAGGACGAACAGATTCCCCCTCCACCGTCCACAAACATAACCCTGAATACATTAACTGGTTAGTCTACGTCACCCCTAGGAGGCACTGAGCCCGTTTACATGACCACGAGAAGTGGGAGTACACCAATAACTGGGGGTAATCAGATAATTGCTGTAATCCGATGCGATGCGTTTACATGCACTTCAGAAATGCGATAATCATAAAACCGTGGATTACATGTTTCAGTCTGTTATTCAGTTTCTTTCACAGTATGTACACATGTTATGAAGCAAGACGTTCACTTCCTGTCATTTTCCAAAGATCTGGTCCTGTCTTGTTACCATGGCAACGTGTCGGCGTTAGCTGTCCTAAAGTGGGAGGAGCTAATAAGAACTATAAAATAGGTCCCATGTTGCTGCCTATCTTTTATTTAATTTCATTGTTTATTGCATAGCTTGTTTATATAGATTTTTGTCTGGTTTTTACACATGCGCAGATGTAAAAGCACCAACTAAATCTGATTAACCTGTATACATGCATGAAGACATTGAAGTATTGGGGTAAATCTGGGTGTGCTAATCTGATTTCCTTAAAATAATCTGATTACTGCCATTATCAGATAAAGCCAATCAGATTATTCTGTACATGATCAATAATAATCTGATTATTCCAGACATCAGATACTGATGGGAGTATGGGTGTGGATGTAAACGGGCTTAGTTTGTCTGTATATATTTTTATATTTGTTTTGGGGGCTGCAATGTCCAGGGGGTCTGGGACTGACTCTGGCACGCCCTGTTGGAGGATGAAGGAGTTGGTAAAATGAATGAATGAGCGGATGGATGAACGGATAGATGGATGAATGGATGGTAACTGAATGATTCCATGTTTTTTGTTGTATTCTGAAAATACAGTATCATAGCAACATGTGTAAATAACATGTCCAAACCACTATCGTTGAACCTGTGTCAGAGGGACTGGATACTTAGAGAAGCCAAGACCAGCAGACACGTGGAGCAGGCGGGTGGGGGGGGCTAGGAACTGATGTGGATCTGATAGTTGGAGCCGTTCTCGGGGCAGGCCTTGGCCTCGGTGGTGGTGGTGGGCTTGGGTGGCCAGTCGGGGTCCACGCTCAGCTCCTGGGCCAGGTGCATGTAACGGGCCTTGGGCATCATCTTGTGGGGGCAGCAGAGGTGGGCCAAACACTTGTACACGCCCAGGTCAATTCCCCCCTGAAAACACCAGGGTCCAGAGGAGAGAGAGATGAAGAGAAGCACATGCCCATGAAGCAGAGTCAGCGTCATGAAGACACATGCGCACATTTGGAAAACATGCAAAAAATTCAACTACAGATAGAGAGACCTACAGCTACATGTGAAACCAAGGACCAGGTGTGTCCATCAGTGAAGGGTCCACACACTGCATGCACCGTGCTACGTCATATTTATGAGATAAGGAAACTGTAAAAGAAATCATATCCATAAGATAAAAATACATGCATATTAGTCTATAGTCATGCAAAAAATTTATAAACATTTATAAACCCTTGAATGAGTTCAGTCTAAGAGCAGTGCTGGGGGGGGGGCTGAGGGGGTCGTGGCCCACTTTGACATCACCGCATAACCTATTGCGTAG
>JAPTGZ010000019.1:44178150-44197072 GCA_029814645.1 Fowleria isostigma
AACAGTGGTGCTTGGCGGAGGTCTGCGCTCTCCGAGTGCTTTTCTAGTTTTATGTGTTTTTACATGTTTTTTATATGAGCTGCTGAATACAATATTTCCCTATAGGGATGAATAAAGTATCTATCTATCTATCTATCTATCTATCTATCTATCTATCTAATGATGATCTCAGGTAAATGCACAAAAATTATCCTCTTGCTCACATCCATTCCATAAATACTGAATGTATAATCCAATCTTGGTCCATAAATTTGTCCAAATGGTGACAAGTAAACCCTCCGTAGGTGGGTCATTAAATGTGTAAATGGGTGTAAATACTCTTCTATAGGTCTGTAAATAAACACATTGTGTTCAATGTGTGGATCCGTGTGGTTTTTCTAATCTACACACGTGGGTTTAAATCAATCTACGTCTCATTGCAGGTTTGGTTGTGAACCCATTGTGTCCATTACGTCAACCTGAACATTTCAACATGTATAAATCACAAGTGATTTTACAACACAGCTCACATCGACTTGAATATTTACTTAAATTCCCAGAATGCACCTGTGACAGAATAAAAAGATATTCACTAAAATAGTCTGGCGTAATTTTGGCGCCCTTTTTTCTGTGTTACATGTGGATTTATGGATAAAAATATAAAAATGTGTTTTATCTGAAAAATAGTTTCTCTGTTATCTCAATAAATATTTAATTTTCAAATGGACCCAAAGTTCTTTACACTTTCTTCATAGTATTTGTCTACATTTGGGTTGGATGGTTCGACCCTCTGTTCTGGTTTTAGAACATGTTTCACACAAACATCCATTGTAATAGGTTATTATGATCCTATTTGACTGCTCTGACCCACTTGAGATTAATTGATCTGAATGTGGAACCGACTAAAATGATTATTAATATCTTCAGTGAAATTTTTCCATTTCATAAACTCAGCCCACAGGCCGGAGTTGACCCAGGACGCATGTTTGACACCTCTGCCTTATACTAACTGGGAAATCTCTGAATACTCAACAGTAATCTTATTGCTGTTTTTAAACTTAAGGTACTATGTAACATTTGGAATAAAAACCTAAAATGAAAGCCTTTCATTACAGGTGCATTAAACATGTGCATGAGAGGACAAAAGGAATACTTACTGAGAGCTCATAGAGTTCCTGGACAGAGAAAACAAAGACAAAACAAGAGTCAAAAGAATGCCACAATGTTAGAATTCTTCAGTGTTATTCTGTGGAGAATAATGGCAACTACGGATGCACTGATCTGATGTTTTCAGTTCTGATATTAATGCTGGGATCTTGTGTACTAGTCGATACCGATCAGATATCATCGTTGATTTCAGAAGCTGGTCTTACCTGGTGTGGATCATCTGAAATACCTCTGATGAGACTAATTCAGGGTTTCTCCAAGTATCAGTAAATCTAATTTAATACTTTTTTAATGCTACTTTAAACAAATTTAATGCCCATGCCCAACTGCAGATACAGTTTTATATATGCATACACTGTCAACAGGCTTTACCCAGGTTCTAAACATAAGGTTACTCAAAAAGAATGGGCCAACTTTTATTTCCTGTCACAAAAGTGTTCAATGTGGCCACCACCTGCAGTACAGGCGATAGCAATGTGATGAGAGAATTCCTCCCAGACATGTATCAGTATATAAATAATCCACTGAGTTCATTTCATGACAAACAAACAAACAAACAAACAATCATCCATCCATCCATCCATCCATCCATCCATCCATCCATCCATCCATCCATCCATCCATCCATCCATCCATCCATCCGTATGTGTATGAGAATAAAAAAATATCATAAACAATAATTGATGTCATGTATTCTTTGTGAAGTTATGATTTTAAAAACACTTTTTTTCCATAGATTTTCCAGACAGTACGTGTATTTGTACAAAGCATTGATATCAGATCAGTATCGCCAATACCTGAATTTTACTCTGTATCAGATCAAAGAGGAAATCTATAGTGTCAAACACCACTATTTTACAGATCTCTGATCCAGCTCCAATGCTGATATCAGGGCTGATATCTCAACCTAATATCTGATCGGTGCATCCTTAATGGTAACACATTTACTCCATCCTTGCTAACATGCTGAATAAAAACATTTGCGCAGGATTTGATGTGTTTATGTATCAAGGTATTTATGTAAGCAAAGAAAAAAGGTAACCAGAAAATACAGTTTTGAAACAAAAAGATCAAGGTTTGGAAAAAAAATGAAGGTTTCAATATTTTTAAGGTTAATAAAATTGATTTTTTTCTCATTTTCTTTCATTTCAAATCTGACCCCTCTGCTGCAGGACTAAACGTTTTGTCATTTATAGAGTTTTGTCCCCTCACTTCACTGAGCTGAATCAGTGGCGGAGCTGAGGCGCCAACGAGGAACGAGCAGGCGGTGTGACAGAGATAGGCGAAGAAGTCCAAACCAGTAATCCAAGCAGCAGCACAGACAGGTGATGTGGTCCAAGACAGAAGGTAGGTGGGTTTCCCGGGAGGCTCAAAGGCTCCGCTCCGGGCATATAGTCGGGTAGAACCCCGGCTCACAGCATCCGCGCTGCAGTGAGGGCAACTTGGAGCCCCAGGGTTCTATGTTCCCACCGTGTTCAAAGGGTGGGGCTACCAGGAATCAGGCACACTCGCTGGGTTTCCATGATGATTTTCCAAAAAAATTAAAGCAGTATTTCTACAATTTTGACAAAGTATAATTACTACTTTTAGCTGTTTCGATTGAAGAGTGTTTGGTTCTGATGTGTGATTCTAGTGAGGTCACGTCTACAGATATGTTGTAGTTCACACACAAAGAAAGAGGGGCGGGGGTGTGGTCTGTGCGTAGCTCACAGTCCTCTGCAGGCGCTCTGCTAACCCTAACCCTAACTTCAAACAAGGCACAGTCCTTGGCAATGTCCATGCAAAATGGTTTTCTAGGAGATAATTGTACACAATTCACCAACCAGTTGTGGATCCAGAATTTGTGAATTACCTGGCATCATTTAATGAACTGTTCTGTTCCTGAACCTCCAGTGGTACCACACGTCATGTCCATAACTCATGAAGATGCATAAAATGTGTTTCCATGACACTTTTGTTCAATACTTCCACATCAAAACGACTCAAAAACCACCTCATCAGAATGTAAAAACTTTTTTGCCATCTTTGACAGTTTTTGTGACAGTTTTTTGTTTCTATTACCAGTTTTCTCTTGCGCAATTTGTATGTTGCACATTTCTGATAGTAATGGAAAGCCAGCTAGTGTCAATCTGAAGTAAAATACCAATAGAAACCCACTCTTCTGCTCATGTAGACCATGCCCATCACGTTCAGATGAACTTACAAACAAAAGTTTTAGATTTTCAAAAGATTTAGAGGTGCTAAACCCTTGGACTTTACAAAAGTTAAAATGACAAAACATTTTGTCCTGCAGTAGAATTTTCAGACTTGAAATAACATAAAATTAGAACACAATCGATTTTGTTAAGCTTAAATATTTTTAAACCTTTTCAAATCTTGATTTTTTGTTTCAAAACTATTTTTTGTTTTCCTTTATCACTTTTCTTACATAATAAAGACACTAAATGATCTTCATATTTCTGCTGCTGAGGTGCCAGGTTGGCATCCATACCATGTCCTGTTCAGTCGATATCTGTGGCTCCTGAGGCAGAAGCTGCTTCGGGGGTCGAACCACAGTGGGCATGATGCGGTTGTGGAGGGAGGTCTCCTCCTCCGTGGCCTCCTCTAGGATCTGTCAGGGTAAATAATGTTTTAACTTCTCCCTTCTGGTCAGTGTTACAGGGCTTATTTAGTCCTATTGGTTGGCCTACTATGGGTTGTGTTCACCACCTACTACAGCATTTGTTACATTTGAAAAACTGAACCTGTTCTAATGGTCGTCAAATTACATCTTAAGTGATATAACAGGGGTGTCAAAACTTGTCATTAAAAGTACAGGGGGGTCGTCCAATGTTGTCTTTAGGGGGAAAGGGTTAAACTCTGTTTTAGTTGTGTATATTATTAGTACTTGTCATGTTGTACAGAGAGGGCATAATCTCAAAAACCAAAGTGAAGTTCCTTGTATTCTCGGAGAAACTCTGTGAATGAAGGTGATTGTGATTCTGAAAATGATGAGGATCAGGACCAGAGGCTGGACCTCAGACATATTTTTAGACCTAAACTTCATCCACTGATGTGTGACACTCCCCAACACTCTGTCAACAGACACAATGACTCACCCAGCCCGTGGCCTCAAACATTTTGAGGTCCAGTGGGTCTCCAGACAGCTGGCCTTCTATTTTGGTCAGCGAGTGGCAGGTGGCCATGCATGCCACAAACTGGGACTTGACTAGATTCTCCTTGTAGGCATTCTCCTCCGATAGGTGGAAACTACAGACAGACGTTATCACACATTTAAAAAACAGCTCCAGGAAACAAGCAGAGAGAGACAGAAAAAAAAAACCAACCAGAGGAAAGATCAACATGTACATACACGACTGGTCTGAGTTTACACCAGAACCAGCACTGACACCGGGACACGTACTGTTCAATAGTGTCTGGGTTAAAACTAAATCACTGATCTCCAAGTTTAATACATGTGTGAACAAATTGCAGAAAGTACTTTCACATGACACATGGTACAACAGACAGAAATAAAATATTGTGGTTAAAATACTTGATAGTGATAGTTAATTGTTTTTCTTGTATATAAACTGAAGTAATGCTACTGCTGCTGGTTGAATGTAAGTTTACATGCTATTAATGTTTAACAGATGTGAACATTTTTACAGTAACACAACTTTGTCTAAACACTTGTATTTCTAGATTTTATTTGTATATGCAGTATTTAAGTGGATATAGTTGAGTTAAAGCTCTTCCATGGCGGTACTGTGTCATTTACACATTGTTCTATGTGAATAAAATGACCAAATATGTGCCTGAGTTTGTGTTGAAGGTCTATGTTAGCAGCATCACCAGGTTCCACCACAGAATTGGGTCATTGATTGGACTAGGACAGGATTTGGTCCGGAAATAGAAAGAATTGATCATTTTAACATGGGTAAAGAACAGTTTTATTAGGAGAGGAAACTGGTATTTATGTAGGTGAACTACAAATATAAAAAACAATATTGTTATCGCAATGATGTACATCCATATCTCATATCACAAGTTTTGCTAATATTGTGTAGTCCTAATATACAGCTAATATCAGAGCATATTGGACTAAGAATTGGAGTGGAAAAACTTTTACATATTCTTGTACTGTTGAATAATTAGCTTGAAAATATCACTGATACAAACAACCAATATTATTATTAAAGTTAAAAGTGCATTTACATATGTCAGAAGCATAACTTTACATGATCAGTTATATCATTTTATAAGCGTTAGTGAAATTTTGTAAACAGTTCCATAAAAAAGAATTCTGAAGCTAAAAAATTAGTCTATTTGAGAAATGATACCTGAAACTTTAATTTATGACTGATCTTCACTTTGGATGGATTTGGTCCTACTACTAAGTCTTAGAGGAGATAGTGGATCATTTTATCATCAAGGTGAACAAGTCATTACCATGAATATTAAATAAAAAGAAAATATCAATGGTCAATTAATAATGGTTAGTAAATATTTTACTTGCAGCTGACTTCCAAGTTTCATGTAAAGGTTTCAGTGTGATATTTCTGAATATAACCTACGTATATAATAGTGATACTAAGATCCATATTAGTGATAAAACCAACCTACCTTCCATTCTCAACTCTCTGGACTCCCCAAAGGTCTAATCCATCTTCTGTGAGAGTTCCAGTCTGAAAGAATTTTAAAAAAGGAACTTAATTCCCATTTAATTACGGTATATATTTCCTGGTTTAACATTTGATTTACATGAACTCTCAGGTGGGCTCCTAGGCTGAAACCCTTTAGTAGAATCTGAAGAAACCTCATGTACGACGATGCTTTTGTGCACCTGGTAACAATAAATCTGAATAATTGTATTAACTCACCTGACTAACTGGAATGGTTAACAGAAAGATGAGATCAGAAGAAATGGTCTTAAAACAATATAGAGACGAAGGCTTTGAAAGTCATGTGGTGTGTTTCTAATTATTATTCTTCATATTATGTGTATTTTGTTTTATTTTTTGCTTTTTCCTCTTATTTTTTTTTTTTTTACTTTCTTCATTGACATCATTTATTATATAATGGATCGGTAAGGGCTGCAGATGCTTAAGGCGACCCACCTTGTCAAAGCAGACCAGATTGATCTGCCCACAAATATTAATCCTCTGTGGGCTGATGCAGAATATTCCAATGTTCTTGAGGCGGCGCTGGGCGTATACAATGCCGGCTGTCATGGCAGCAGGGAGTGCTGGTGGCACAGTGATGGTGATGATGTCCAGGGACTCGATGATGATAGTCTTAGCTGGAACCTGGAGCAAGGAGAAAGGGAAAACCGGTGAAAAGGTGTGTGTGGTTCATACTGGTGGTAGAAATGTACCACCTAATTTCAGTGCAAAAAAATAAAAAAAATAAAAATCAGATAGAGCTTTGTTAAACTTATTCCACTCAGACTCATGTCTCAGCTTGATAACGTGTGGTTCACTGACTTCTTCACTTCTTTCAGGATTATGTTCTGCTCTTACGAATCCAAATAAATGACCCAAACTGGCAGAGGTGTAGGTCTAGTTTAAAGTCCATCAGAGGTATTTTATTCTTCCACACTACCTTATTCATGATGCTGAGCACTATTGAGTAGACGAAGCCGATTCCCGCCACACCGACCAGACATAACAGGAAGAGGTAGGCATCACGATACAGCTTGAAGTCAGTGGGCTTTGGGTAAAGGATGGAGCGCACCAGTTGGCCTTTGGCTGTGCTGAAACCTGTGGACATGTTTAACGAGAGTCACCTTTGTTTCATTGACCTTGTTTCATAACTCAGTCTGTTAACGAACAGAGTAAGCCTTTGTACATCAGACATATTTTACCCGTTGCTGCATCTCAGTAGTATGAATTAGGCAACACTATCCACTAAAATATTTGTCTTTATACAAAACTATGTACAGGTATTATCGATGTGTGGATGAGCATCTCGGTATGAGTATCCTTCAACCAAATACCAGGAGAACTCAAGACACTGGAGTTTCAAAAGTTAAATCTAAATACCAAAGTTAAAGGAGACTGGATAATTTGAAGAGTAATTACATTGACACTGACACAGATGCAGATGAATGCCATAAGGTATAACAGCTAACCATTGTGGAATTCAAATACCAGTGTCATTTATTAGAGTACAACCCCTCAATTCCACTTCACTTATAAACTACAACACTACATGGTAGCTGGACATAAACTGGTTCCTTTTTAATTATTATTTGGGGACAGAGTGCTAACCTTAACTTTGCAGATTTAATACATTGTTCATTTTTTGTGGTTCACAAGTTGCTCATGTGTAAAACAGACTGTGATGTTAAATCAATGTACTTTGTCAGTCCAGAGTACTGGGAATGGAATGGGTTAATCCTTGGTGAGGTTTCACATCCTGTCCAAGGTAAATATCACTTATCCTCAAAATTAAACAGGATTTCTGCAGGTATCAGTAAATGTAATTTAATAATTTTTAATGCCTTCTAAGGCCTTAACTTTCACAAAATCTATTGAATAACTTTTAATGCCTTTAAATGACCTGTGGAAATCCAAATAAACTCAAAATTTAACAGCTAAGTACCAGTATGGGATCGGTTTCTATCACACAAATGGATTGGAAGTAAAAACCATCCTAATGAGGACAAGACTAGTTGACTGTGGACTACCTCTGGACTGTAGAACCCCTTCTGCCCGTGTGCATACACTGACCTGTCCGGACCACCACGGCCTTGACCAGTTCTCCGGTGTAGAAGCGGGTCTGGATGACATTGGTGCCACAGAAGAGCGTGTGTCTCTTGTGCTCTTCTGTGTTGTAGGCACTGTCAGACTCCCCTCTCTCCCCTGGAATCGGGTTTGGAAGGTTGGTCTTTGTCACTGGAACACTTTCACCTGATGACAGAAACCCAGGTAAGTTCCTCACGCACACTTAAGTCCCATCTGCTCTTACATCCAATTCACACAGGACTAGAGATATGGGCCTCTGGTATTTATAGTACATCTGGAAAGTATTTACAACCCTTCACTTTTTTCACAGTTTGTTATGTTACAGCCTTATTCCAAAATGGATGAAATTCTTTTTTTTTCTCATCAATCTACACACAATACCCCAAAATGACAGTGACAAAAATGTTTTTAGAAATTTTTGCAAATGTGTTAAAATAAAAAAAAATGAACTACCCCATGTCCATGAGTATTCAACTTATTTACAAGTGATATTTCAAGTTTTTTTTTGTTTTTTTTTAATTTCTAATATATTTGCAAAAAATTCTAAAAAACATTTTTCACTTTGTCATTCTGGGGTATTGTGTGTAGATTGATGAGACAAAGAAGAATTAAATCCATTTTGGAATAAGGCTGTAATGGTTGTGATGTTTCCCGATGTACTATATAATAGACGCACAGGTCTGTGACCTCAATGCTGTGCAAATATCACAGAAGACATATCAGTAATTTGCAAAGTAAAATATTCATCCCACATAGCCTCCCTTTTTTCAGCAAATCAGTTCTCTGTTTCTTGTTCAGTCCTGTAATCAGTGTTTCCAGTTCATTTATTCTGCCTGTTTAGTGAGCTTGAACTACTGTAAAGAGGCAGCATTGGCCATTATCAGTGACAATTTTAATTAGGGCTGGGAATGTCAGGATACTTCATGATACGATACAATACCTGATACATGGGTCACAAGAATGATACCTCAATAATGTGATACTGCGATTGTTGATATATTGCTCTTAATAACCTACGTTATATCTGCGTGTTTATAGGGATGAAACAAAAACCAAAAAAAAAAAAAAAAATGTCATAGTTTGTATTTTTATCATAATTTAACCAGAGTACAAACAGCAATAGACAGTGCATAAAAGCAATAAACAGTCACTGCTTTTACTAAAAACAATGACACCGTTTTAGTTCAACGGAACTGGAGTCAAGATGTTTATATGTGTTTGACAAACACTGACAATATTTAAAACAACGTGATATGACTCACATATACACACACCACTTTTAACTGCCGTACAGATTATAATCTTTCACGCCCAACACACTGTTATGAACCACCTGTCAAATCTGAATGATGATCAAATACGGAGCACTGATGGTTAATATTAAAATTAAATAAACCGGAGCTCTCGGTGTCCAGCAAATGGCGTTTAATCACATGTGAATGGTAGAGAATGTGTACATATAACACAACGAATGTCATAAGGACTGGTGTGACAACACAGTTTCATCAGATCAGTCTCATTTAAATTCATTCATAAACGTGACGTCTCATGTCTCTACATGTACATGTTTGTCATGCCGTTCATGTACCATACTTTTGTGAAACATTTTGTACTTTGTACCAGTCCTTATCTAGCTGTCCCATCCCCACTATAAAAGCCAAAGTGAGTCCACACTTTTGACTTAAACTATGCCAGAGCATTTTGCAGTTTAACTTCACTGACTGTATATATTAGCGCTGTTGTTTGTTTTTCTTCATCTGTGACTTCTGCCCAATTTTAAGGCACTCGCGCAAGAGGGTGGCCCTCTGGAGGACATATAAAACATTGACCGGACTCAGTTAAAGACAATTAAAGTGGCTACATTTGAATATATATAATAGCCTTAAAAAAATCTATATGCAGGGAGAACAAATCAATAATCAATCCTAAGATTAAATATTGCAGTATTTCACCATATCAATATTTTGTCCCACTTCTAGTAAAGAACACTTTTAAACAGACTCAACATATCTGTCAGTAGCAGCATAACTTGCTGTTGCATAATTGGGTGATTTTTTTCTTGTAAGTTAAGTAGAAAATACGAAGCTGGATTTGAAGTAATTTTTGGGCACTGTAGATATTTTTAGTCGTACATATAATCTCACAGTTTACACACAGCATAAATCAGCTGTGTAGAAGTGTGTCATTTCTTGGCTTGTGTCACCTCCAGATCTCCGTCTCCCTTTTACCTGTGAGCATGCTCTCATTGACAATGCAGGTGCCGCTGACCAGCACGGCATCGCAGGGCATGATGGTCCCATTACTGGGGATGACCATCACATCACCAGGCACCAGGTCAGTCGACATAATCTCCTCAATATCTGCACGGAAAGAGAAGGCACAAAGGAGTGAGGAGAAATGAACACATAAGTGAAGAGCAGTTAGACACAACGGTGTGTGGTGGAGGATGAAAACTGCAACGGAGCCAATAGTAGCAGATGGTGGAGGGGGGGAGGGATGGGAGGAGTAGGTATACATTTTGTGTGTCAGAACCCCAGAGTCTTATTCAGCACATCTCCCATTACTCGTGACTCTCGGGATAGCAGGAAACCGCTGAGACATCACAAGCAGAGGCCAGTGCAGAGAATGGACGCATAAACCAAATGATAAAACAGACTAAACCAATGCCTTCAGCACACCAACAAAGAACCCTCTATCAACGCACATCTAAAGACTCTGGAAAATAACTACAATTTAAAACTGGACTCACGCTGTGTTTGTCATTAAAGATGTGTAACAGGGAACCCAGGTTTCTTCACCGTAGCCATGTTAAGTTTTAAGATCTTTTTCCCTAGAATTTAGGGAAAAGTATTTATTTACTCCAACACTTTGATCCCCACCGTTCTGCCCCAGTCTTAACTTTCAAAGTGATCAGCTTTTGTCGGACGAACTGGGTGAACAGTCTTTTTGAACAGAGCTTTTTAAGATTACTTAAAATACCTAAATACCTCAAATTTAGGAAATGTATTAATTTACATCAGGAGAGTCAAATAGATCCCACTTAGCCCTCCACTCCGAATCATTGAGAATCGGGACACCCCTACCCTTTCACATGAACGCGCAAAATGTATGTATGTAAAATGTACGTACTGAATCTGGACCAAAGACCTGTCTGTTGTCGAATTTGGTTTATAAAACATTCCTTTAGAATAAAAACAGTAAACAGCGTACAGTAATACATGCTGTGTGTTACAACTAAAATGAGTCTATGAAGGCAATCTATAAACAACAGGCAGGTGAAGCAAAAGAGCAAATAAAAAGAGACAAACCATTGTTGGCTCGGCATACAGACACGCGGACAATACTGTGAGCTGCCACCATATCATGAAGCATGACGTATTGCTAGAGAAAGGAAAAAAAAAAAAGTTGTGATCTGAATGGAAAATAGTCTTCAATGTGTGCATTTATAATCATTCCACATGGAAATTCACTTCAGTTTTATTCATGATGCCAATCATAATACATGGAGGGGGAGATTTCCAAAACTAAAGTCTTAAAAAGACTGTCAGTAAGTAAGACTACCTTAACATTTGCAGGTACTTACCTTTTTAATGGTGTACAGAGAGGTAGCTATGGATATGACCGACATTATAACAATGGCCAAAGCATAGTAGTAATACTCATCGGCACTCCACAGGATCACACTGAACAGTTGAAAGATGTAGAAGGGGTTGAGGACCTACAGAGGAAGACGCATGATCAAACCCACCATTCAGGTCAACAATAATGAACATAATAAACACAAGTGTCTTTGACCAGAGAAACGGGGAGTTCACTACATGAGAACAGGGAAAGGATTTACAAAACTAGTAGAAAAGTCGACGGAGCTTGCTAGCTTACGCAGACACACAACCCTTTGCCCTTCCTACTCACTGATACCCCACCTACCCAGTGATTAATTATGAGTCTTAACCAGGGCCGTTTCTCACTATAGTTGAACAAGGGAAAGCTTAGGGGTCCCCAGCCACCAGGGGGCCCCGAAGTTACATGTTCATCCTCATCTGAGGAGAATTCAAATGCCCTGTCTTTATCTGTATCTATCTCATGTGTTTATCAATCAATCAATTTTATTTTGGTTTGCACCTCAAACATTCCACTCAATACAACAATCACAAACACAAAAACAAAAAAAGGAATAGGCTAGAAGCAAAAGCTTATTTTATGTCTGATCACATCCATTATAAAGCTTACTACATCCATTTTCATTATTACATCCATACTTAAAAAATAAACCTAGGATATAAATAAAATAAACTGTAATGAGAATCTGTGTCTGATGTTTTTGTGTCATTATTAGGTCATATTTGTTGGACAGCGTCACACAGTTAGTGACAGAGGACCGCCCCAGGTATGATGGGAATGACTGACAGCTACCCACCTACCATTCCTGTTAGAGAGAATTAAACAAAACAAATTAGCATCAAAAACAAATTATCTCAGTGGTTGTTATTTTTTTTATTAAAAGTAAACATTTTTATAAACACTGTTAATCTGTTTAATTTATTGATGTATAGAGGATTGTTGTTTTTATTGTGTTATAGGTTTTTTTTTTATCAGTTTAACTTGCCTGAGTGGCTCAACTCAAACTGTAATTTTATCAGTAGCCTGTTTTGCTAATGAACTGTAATAGTGTGTGTCATCTTAGTAAATCATCTAAAGAGTTCGGAATGTGTTCATCATAGTTTGACAAACTAGGGCGCCCTGAACAGCATCTTGCCTAGGGCCTCCATGAAGTAGAAACAGCCCTGGTCCTGACAATCTTTTCAAATTTTTTCAAAAGTTTGTAAAATAAATAAATTTGAGAGAAAGGCACATGTAAAGAAGGTATGTGTGAAATTTGAAAAAAATCAGGTGAATAGTGTCCAAGAAATCAGTTGGACAATAATCTCTGATGATGGTCAGAATTCCTGGTCTAGTGATATATCACAGACAGACAGACACAGAGACAGACAGATATAGATGTGAAGCAGCAGAAGATGGGGTTTCTGTGGGTCCAAATCCACTGGTACCACATAGACCCATGTCCTGTCCAATAGTGTCTGTGACGGCTGTGGTGCAATTGGTAGAGTGGGTCGTCCAATGATCACAAGGTTGGCAGTTCGAATCCTGCCTTAAACTGTCCACATGTCATAGTGTCCTTGGGCAAGACATTGAACCCTAATTTGCACCCAGTGAGGCCTGGTATCGCCTTGCATGGCAGCAACCGCCCACTAGTGTATGAGTGTGTGTAGAACGGCTTGTAATTTGCACTGTAAAGCACTTTGTGACACCTGTCTGTGAAAAGTGCTCTATAAATAAAGCTTAATTACTTACCAGTGAGAAGATAAAAAGTATCTTAAGGCAGTGATCAGTAAATCATGGGTATTTATTAGTATCTCAAATATGTACGAAGGCCATCAGCATGTGTCTGAGTGGTTCCAGGTTAAAGGTTAGTTGCACTATATAGTAAGTCAAAGTCATTCTGTGTTGAGGTAATAATGTATAAAGGTAATTAAAGTGTCACAACTGGTTTCAGTTGTGTGGAGGTAATCAGTTTTCTATCAGGTTAGTTGTTATTATTAAACAGTGCTTTAAGTTCACAGTGTGTTATTTGTTCGAATATGGTTATACTTTCAAACAAGAGTATCTGTAAATTTTCCACTACAGGGGGTACCCTTCACAGTAGAAATGACAGACAATAACACAGCACACTATGCAAAAGAAATGACCTGAGATGTGTAGATGGTAGGTATCAATTTGTTCATTATGATAAAAACCTGCCATCCACATTAGTGAAACCTACCTCTTTGACAAGCAGCTTGAAAAGAGAAGGCACTTTCACTGCAATTTCATTCACTCCGAAGAACAGTTTCCTGAGAACAGATGAAATCCAACAAAAACACTGTGTTTTGAAGGGGATGTTCTGAGGACCAGGTCTGTCAGAGTCAACTACTATACTGATGTTCTGTTTTATAAATTATATGTAATGTGCGTCCTTCATCTTTACTATGACGGCATATTAGGGCCACATAAGACAATAAAATCACTTGTTACAACAGGAATAAAGTCGTAATATAATGAGAATAAAGTTGTAAGTTTAAAAAACTCCATATTCAATTAAATTAATGTCATACTTTTATGAGATTAAAATTGTAATATTTTGTGAATAAAGTCATAGCATAACGAGAATAAAGTCGTAGTTTTAAAAAACTCATTATTTAACATTAATAATGTGGTACTTTTATGTCAGGGGAACAGCCCATCAGTCTGATTGGTCCAGTTCAACAAAGGTGAAGTTGCTGCATTGTTTGTTGCATTCGCTGTAATCGGAAACTCTGTTAAATTTATTTTCAAAATATTACAACTTTAATCTCATAGAAATACATTATTTTTTTAAATAATAACTTTTCTGAAAACGACTTTTATTATACTTCTCATTATATTATGATTTCATTCTCAAAACATTATGACTTTATTCTTATAGTGACAAGCGATTTTATTTTCTTATTTGGCCCTAATTGATAAAGTCTCTTTAGAGAAAATGGGTCGATCATTGATAAAAACAGTGTTTATGAAAACAGCCTAAAACCCCCTTCTGTTGTCTAGTGTGTATTGGATGATAAGGACAGGTGTGGGTGTTGGACAGACCTACCTGTACTCCTGCTGGTTCCTGGTCAGGCCTGTGCTGTGTTCCTGGTGGAGGGTGGAGCAGTTGACCTGCAGATCCTCCAGGCCTCTGTCAGTGAAATAAAATCAATGCAGAACAAAGAGTCAGTACTTTGAGCACAAATGTAGTGTCAACACAGGGCTGGGCTATATGACCTAAAAAAAAACAAACATGTTTTTTCATAAAAGATTTGATTTTTAATCCCCTATTTAAAATAACATAAGTGCAGACTGTGGATATACTAAAAAAACATTAACTTTATTGTTTTCAGTTTAAGTGCATTGAGACCTTAAATAAACCGCAGTCAGTCATTATTTTCAACACACCGTTCATATATCAAAAGTTGGATTTGTCTGTTCTGTATCTGATAAATCCAAACCAGTTCAATGGACTGAAGTGGTCAGACCGTTGTTGTCTCTCTGTCTAGAACATGTTGTTTGCTGTAACTCTGTGATTGACATGGGAGAAGGGGACAGAGGGTTCCACCTCACAGAACTACAGGAACCCAGAAGGATGTGTTGTTGGTGATGAGAAAATCGATTTTCTAAAAATAAAACTCGAGGTAATCTACAAATTTTTTTTTGATTAAGTCAATTTTTTTCCCAGTCCTATGTTGACAGTGCAGATCTTATCTGTTCCGCAACTGTTTGTATTGATGAACTCTGTTAACTGACCTAAAAAGAAACTAACTCTGACTAGAGAACTGTGATAAGAAATTTCTAAAGCTGAACTGCAGTTTGTCATACTTATGTATTTTTGGTCAAGGAACAGACTAGTAAAAACAGCAACTTGATAGGGCCAATATTTTGGGAGATATTAGTAATTCCTCATGTGTTTCCATGTAATCCAAGTCACAGGGGACTATAGTTGGTCAGACTGACTTTAACATACAAAAAAATGCATTCCAGAGCGTTGTAAATAGACCAAAACATATACAAAAATGTGCAGCCTGGTCATTCTGATGCACTGATTTTGATAAAGTTGCAAAAAAACAGATTAATTTGTCCATCTGAAATGAATAGGGTCATATTCAAGTGTCTACCATTCACACGTGATTGATCCTAAAATCATTCTGAAGTACAACAAATATGCAGCCTGGTCCAGAGATTGATTAGGAATATGTGACACATCTTAACGATATCTCATACAGTTTCTGCACAAGAACAACACCCCATTCAAATACAATGGGAAAAGAAGCTGATTGGCTGAAATCCTCTCCACCTTAATTTAGAGTGGAGAGAATTGGGTTTTATGTTAAAAAATCTACAGACAACTCTTCATAACTCTGACATTTTTATGATTTCAGCAACAATTTATACATTCAAATGTTGTAAAAACTCATTTCTTTCAAAAACTATTCATTTTTAATCATGAAATGCTTTGTATTTTGATCTAAAGACCTTTAAGTACACAGAGTGATGATTTTTCTTTCATTCATTCCAATGTTACTCAGACTCAGACTTTATGACCAGTCTGTCTTTGGTACTATTTCTTACTTATACACCTAGACACAAGTCCACCAATCTGACAGAAAGCAAACACACGGGTTACAATTTACTTCAGGAAATGGAAGAAAGTCTAGTTTTGGAATACAATAGTGCAGGGCTGGGTTAAAAAAAATCATTTTGATCAATTTTGGATACATTTTATTTTAATTTTGCATTACTGAGTAATAGTGGGGAGTGGGGCCGTGAGAACTTGACCCGGGTACTGCCGAGATGGGGTTGGCTCCATCTCGCGGGCCCCTGGGGGACACGGGGGCGCCTCGATTTCACTTGCAACTGTTCTGGCACAGGAGGGGTGCAGAAGAAGGGAGGGGAAAACACCTCCATACCTCCATGGGAGATTGTACTGGCCTCAAAGTCAAACCCATAGTGCGGAGAAACTGTCCGCCTAGACTGTCTGGTCAGCGGAGGCTCTGTGAGACAGGACGCGTTCTCTGAATATAAACCTGGATCCACACTCAGCCATAAATGACAGTAACGCACCTTAACACTAGAAGTATGGAAGTAAATCTGTGCCATCAGATATTGAATAGTTGTATTTCACAAGAATTTTTTTTGAGTTGTATTTTGTAAATGGAATTTTTTTAGAGTTTAATTTTTGTTTTGAATGGTTGATTTTAAATTTTTTTAGACACAGTTTCATAAAGACATATGCATCAATCATGTGAATTGCCATGTCTGTGCCACTGTTTGAGCATCATGTAATCACGTAAAGGGGTTGAGGTTAGATCAAGCGTCTTGTTCCATAATTTGTTTTGCCTGGTCAAGACATTCGTGCTACATTGAATTATTTTAGATTTAATATGAAATGCATTGTATTTGAGAATACTGAATTCTAAAACTTATTTCTTGAATACTTGGAAGTCAGATTATGAAACTGCGTGTAAAAAAACTGAAATACAACAATTCAATATCTGATGGCACAGATTTACATCCTTATAGAAGCAAAAGCCACAAAACAGAATAAAAGTGACCAGGAAGTCGATTCTGAGCTACTGTGGAAACATGTCAATGATTGTGTCCCGTTCATTATTTCAGAGCAGGTTCATCTATTTACTGCTGAAAGGTCATATTTTCTTCATTTCTAATGTCATTATTGATGTCAGTATTGATGTGTTGCATGGCTGCAGTATACAAATAATCAGGTTACAGCTCAAAATTGTACTTTGCTTTCACTAAATGAATCTGAATAGATCAATTAATACTGAATCAAATCGAATCGTGATCAATTAATTCATAATTATAATAATAATGGATTAGATTTCTATAGCACTTTTCAAGTCACCCAAAGCCCTTTACATTATTGATCCATCATTCATTCTCTCCCATATTCTCACTCTGGTGGTGTAAACTAAATCTTTAACTACATTTGTCCTGGGGCAAACTGATGGAGGCATGGCTGACAATCCGTGCTAAGCGGCCCCTCCCACCACCAAACATTCATACGCATTCATACACCAGTGTGAGTGGGTAAAGAGTCTTGCCCAAGGACACAAGAGCACATGACTAGGACAGAGTGGGATTTGAACTGGCAACTCTTCGGTTATTGGACGATCTGTTCTAAATCCTTTGCCACAACTGCACCCCGATTCAGAACCTTATGAATCGAAATCAAATTGATTAAAAAAATTGGCCATGACACTGAACCATACAACAGCCTCACGAACTTGTTGCTTTGCCCAGAATCATCATTGAAGTGGGTTACCTAGCAACAGATAAACAATAGGGCCATATTGCCATGGTGTCATATTTCATGTGCAGAAACAGACATGCCAGCTGAGAGGTTATCGCCAATGGAATATTTCCTATAAGTCAGTTCTCCCCCAGCACAAAAACAACCATGGGTCAACGCGTTAGTTAATTATATAGTCAGACAATTATATTTTTAATTGTATAATAAAATAATACAATTACAGAAGCCATATTTAATAATTTCTTATGGTTTGTCTGAATGAAGAGCTTTTCAATTTAAAGTGATGATACTAAAAGTATACTTACGTCAAAACTTCAAAGTTCTGCAGTTCATCGTTCCAGTAATACTTTGTGCTATGGAAGGTAAAATAACGAATCTGGGGATAATGTAAGAGAAGATGACAGAGCACAAGTTACTTGAAGCAATTTTATGTTACACTGTCAAACCTGGAAGTTAATCAGCATTATTGGTTTGTGAACAATCTCTTTGAAACTGTAAAAAGTAGATTTGTCAACTTAAGGCAAGACACATTAAGCAAAAACATGGATTTTTCCTGCATTCATCAGTTTTGAGATTTTGTTCTAGTTTACTCTTCAGTGTGTGTTCTTTCAAGCCACTATAAAGAAGATATTGAAAATATACATTTGGATGTTTATTACAGTTAGAATTTTATTAGATGTTAGAATTCCAAAGTGACATACCGAGTTGGTCTGTTTGCTGAAAAGTCTGTCATGACCGGTATCACCTATATACACCAAACTGTACATTTATATACCTAGCAGTGTTCTGAGGATATTTACAGAAGGATTTGTCCATAAATCATTCCTGGCCTGATTTATGTGACATTTTAATTTAAAAAATATGACGAAAATCAACTTTTTTAAGGCTATGGACAGTATATGTTGATTTCCTCAGTAATGAAAGCAGACACGTATTTAACTGTAATATATATATATATATACACACATATATATATATATATATATGCAGGCGGTCCTCGGGTTACGAACGAGTTCCGTTCCTACGCAGGCGGCGTAGCCTGAATTTGTGCGTAAGTCGGATTTTACCTTTAAATGCCCCCCGGCTTCACCGATGTTTGTCGGCGTCTCGCCTTTCTCCGACCTTTTGATGATATCCGGCTTCGTCTCCATCGTAATGGCTTTCC
>JAPTGZ010000021.1:0-10321 GCA_029814645.1 Fowleria isostigma
AATTTTTTAACATAGATTGTATAAACCCCTGAAACATACAACAGTATTTTTTTGTCTTTTAAATAGCAGTTTGCCTGAAATGTATGCCAGTATATTTTACCACGACCCTTCGCTGTTGACAGGCAAGCGTGTGTTGATTCATTAGTGCATCACTGGCATGAGAAATTAAGTGTGACCACTGTGTCTCAAGACTGCTCAATGACTGTGTTACATCTGTCAAATTCACATGAACACACACTCACATACACACACATGCATAATCAAAAGAGAGAATGAGAGAGCTGGTGGAGGAAAATGAATAAGAAATAATGCCTGATGAAATATCTTTATAGTTTTCGCCTGTTTAAGGAATGTTAATGAAATAATTAGTGTCTGGCCATTAACACATTTATAAGAAAAGATGCTCGTCTCTGTCTGATGTGAAAACATTTTTTTCGACAAGGATGTGTGAAAACCCAAGCATACAATCATTTAGCACAGCATTAACAATCACTGTTTCATTAATGTATACTTTTTTGTTCACTAGAGTGCAAATAAATAAATGTAAATAAGTCATCAAATATGTTGTAGCATCCTAGTGTAAGTGTGGATGGATCATAACTGGGTGTTGTGTCAACTGGCTTACCTAAATAAACTACTGGCACCTAAAGTCCTTCTCATGGGACATTTCAACTGAACTGTTCTGTTCCTGTCAGCCTATCAGCATCCAGAATCATGGTAAGGACTTCACATTGAGTAAAAACCCTTTTAGTTAAACTACATTCATTTGCAAACCATTATGAATAGCATTATTCTTCGCCAGCGCCTAGGTTTGTATAAAAAAAAATGAAAAAGAGTGAATAATCCGACACCTTTCAGCCTTTTAAAATATGTGTGAGTGGTGTTTTTATTGTGCGTATGTAGCTGCACAGCTGCAACAGGCAGGTAAAGCGGTTGGGCCAAAGCTGAGCAGGCAGGCGAAGCAGCCAGGATGAAGAGGTCAGTGTGTAGCCGAGTGCTTCTCTGCCGCCGTGTTAATTTGCTATGACAAGATAAAGCTGTAATCTCGTCCTCCCCCCTCCTTCTCTCACTCTCCCCCGCTGCTTCACTTCCAAGTCAACCGGTCGCAGATGAGCCTTTTACTTCCCCCCATCACTCTGTGACAATTGCCCTGAGAGAGAGGCGTCCCATCAACCCCCACCGCTCTCCTTCAGAGTCTAAAGCCACCAACACCTTCTCCTTTTCATTTCTCTCCGACAGTCAGCGCCAAAGGGATTGGGGATATACCCTTCCCACACCCCCCACCCACATCCCTGCCGAAAAATCCACTCACTTTACAACATACAGGCGGTCACATCCCACCCGCACAGTGGCACCCTGATTTTCCACTTGATGAGCCACTAACTATGACGGTGTTTGATACCCACCCAAAATATTTTCATACACACTACCTCACACCAGAAAAACAACACGAGCCCTCATATTAGTATCACAGAAAGCAGTTGTGTGTGATCATAATTTACATGTTTGAATGGATGTATATACACTGGTTCCTTTATAGTGGCCTACAATGAACACAGCCTGCTCTATGATATCACCTTACATTGCATGTGTGCTAAACATAGATCATTTAACTTGGTAGATGTAATCTCATCACTGCATGGTATAGTTATAGGTAACTCAACGTGTGTATGTGCTAATGCAGTCCCAGGACTTTGGTTTACAGTCAGCACCTGCCACACATGCAGAGTCCACCGTGGGAGGGGCCAACAGGCTAATCAGCAGGCTAATTACAGAATTAGCTTTCCATTACAGCTCCTAAGCACCGATTCATTGTTTTACAGCATGGAAGAATTTATCTTCAGTATGGGGGAAAGGTTGATTGTTGTTATCAGAGAACTGCTGTGACAAGGTGTGTGTCTTGGTGACAGTCAAGGATAAGGAAAGGAGGCACAGTGTGTCTTGGTGTACACACTAAAATCACAAAACATGTCAAGAAAAATGGTGATCCAAACAAATAAATGTAAATAAGTCATGCATAAGCCCAAAATCTTTGACTGATCTCCAAAAATGTTAATTTGACGTTTTTCATTTTGCATTGTCAACATTTGTTTAACCAACAAAGTTCTGCAAACCTAATACTGGTCTGACATCCATAAACATATTCAAGTGTACTTTTATTTGTATTTCTTTTATTATTTTAAACAATGTATCTTGGGAATTTCACACTGGATGACTTTAACCATAAGGACAAAAACTTCTTTATATTTTACTGGCAGCAAGCAAAAAAGCCATTATGAGGAGATGGCTTAAACCTGAACCATCAACACATGAAGATTGGATTAATGTTGTCCAAGACTTCTACATCATGGAAAAACTTTCTTTTTCACTCCGATTACAGGTGGACACTTTTTATAGAATATAGTGAGAAAGGTCAAAATATGTTGAGCCTGTGAGATCTGACTTTTCCTAAGGACTGCTATTTGATTTATTATTTGTACACTTTCCTTTCTATTTACCTAAAATCTTAGGAAATTAGTGGCTACTCGCCCCCTTTCAGGTTGGTTTTCATTGATGTTAAAATGTCAAAAATGGAAAAGCAAAAGTTTTGTAAATCCTTACATTCTGTTGTAAAATGGACATGCTTTTTCAATAAAAATGTTAATTAAGAAAAATACAATTCTGAAAACTTAAGTATTCCATATCAACAACATGTAACAATGTATTGTCACATAGTCGCACTTATGTACTGAACATGTAATTAAATCACACTAAGATATAGAACGTGTAATGAGACTCTTGAAGAAAAACACAGGCCTCTTAAAACCGCACACAAACTGCTGCAAACTCACATACACATGACAACTGACAGAAGTTCACATCTAATGTACTGCCCTGCCTTAATATTCGACATCAGTCACAGGGAGGACGCAGGGCTCTTAAATGAAAAAGTGCAATTACACATACAGAGCCATACATTCGGCGTCACCACACAATGTCACACTTCGTCCGGAAGAAAATGACTCACTGCAATGGCTCACATTTTGTAGTCACGCAACTGTGCATCAAATGGGCTCAAGGCAATGGCTGGTGGCGTACGCATAAAAGTAAAAACATGTGTGCACCTAAACAGTAGCCTTGAACCTTCATTTTTCCCTGAGAAAAAAACAGCTCTGGCTCTGCTACATGGCTTTTCACTTGAAGAAAAAGTCAATTTCTGCCTCTTTAGAAAACATATTCTTTTCATGAATCACCAAATGAATATCCATATATTTTGTATCCTCTTTGTTTGGGTTTAAAGGTCTTAGACAATATAAGTCGAATAAACAACATACCAAGAAGAAATTTAAGAAGCACATATACAAGAAGACATAAAACATTAATTTGGTTATAAATATGAATGCATCGCTGTTTGCTAGTCCAGAAATTACTTGATTTAACGAAAGCAAAACAATTCAAATTATTTTTTTAACATTCCTTCCACTCAAATAGTGAGAATACCACAAAGACAAAAAAACAAGGTCAGTACGGTTCCTGTGTATCTCAGCGCATTGACAGACCTAACACTTTTTAGGCTGTAATTTCACTTTTCAAACGGCTAATCTTTCAAAATCACTTTGGAAGTAAGTGGCTGCCTTCTGTGGTGACTGTCCCTCTGCAATGCTAGAGGTCAGGATTAACGTGAACATAATCTGATCTGGGGTCAGTTTCAACCCTGAACCTCTCAAACACACTGAGGCACAAAGCTTTATGGGATGGAATGCTAAGGGCAGATGGCCAGTGGAGAGATGAGAGCCAAGCAGTCCATAACAAGGGCTCAAGGGACTTTAGAGTCAAAGTAGGAGACAGGTAACCCAAGAAGGGCTATAGGAAAAGTGACATTTACTTAGCCATTGGTTTTAGCAGCTTTTGGAGAAGTGTGCAAACATTTTTTGTGTATTCAGAAGCATTAGTTGGTGGCTTTTCAGGTAAAGCAGTTGCAAAAAATCTTTGAAATGTTGCACCTTCATAGTACAACACTGAGTCAGCACTCAAGGCCTCCATCATCCACCGTCATCACGGTTGGGTGCTAGCACCTTCAGAAAGTGTGACATGGATCTGTTAATGGTAAGTGTCCTTACCATGTTGGGGGGGCTGTCCAAATTTCGATTGGGGGGTGAGCGAGGGGACACCTTGCCGCAGTAGGAGGCCAAGGGGAGGTGGATGACACCGCCCAGTCCCTCGCTCTCCTCATCCTCCACTCGCTGTCTGCTGGTTGCCATGGTTACTTCTCCATCTGTCCCCCCATATGGAGAGGCTGGTCGCTTGGAAGACATCCTGGAAAAAAAAGGGAGATAGAAAGACAGAGACGGAAAAAAAAAAAAAAAACGAAAGGAAGAGTGAGTATTATTCAAAGGATGATATAACAAGTCCACAAGTGGAGTTATATGACAGGTGAGGCAGTGTCAACAGCTAACAGGGACGTTCCACTGAAAAAAGTAGTTCCTTTAAACATCTGGATAGTCTGTGCTGTGATCCAGCTTTTTCCCACTTTGCTCTTTGTTTACACTAAGACCTGAAAGCATGATAACACCTTAAGTCCTTCAGTAAATCCCATTCAACTCGTCAACTTTCACCTTTCCATTTTTTGTTGTCTTCATTAAGCAGTTTGTCTTGATTGCATATACGTACAACAGAGCTCTCACAACACAACCCTGCAAAACTATCCACTTCAGTCTGTTTCAGAGCACCCAGTTCCTTGGCAGACCTTCAAACACACTCTCAGGTCTTACAGTATGTTTTCCATGGGGGCCATTCAAAATTCACATATCCAAAAGACAGACCATTACTGTAAATGGAGCCTGCTTGCAATGGTATTGTGGAGGAAATGACCATGTCTTGACAATGGGCTTTTAGAGGGAGACACAGAGCAAGAGAAAGCGCAAAAAAAAAGACACAGAGTGAGAGCAGTAAGTACAGTGGCAATAATGTGTATTTATGAAAACCTTTGGACAATACAGGAACTGGAGAAAATAGCTGGCATCATGAGGGCCCCACTGTTTGCATTTGTTACTGTGGCTTTGTTCCCCCTGAAAAAAAAAGTAAAGGATATAAAGCCACGTCTATTAAGTGAACTCTGTCTCTCACAAGGTAAATTTGCCTCCATGTACTTTAGCTCAATAGGGATGCAGTGACTATGCAGCAATAATAGAATTTAATGTGGATCTCAGCATCGCCTGAGTGCTTTCAGATGCACTTGTCAGCCTTGAAGCCACTGCAACTATGACCCTGGGTAATAGGCTGCCAACGCTTAGTCGCACAGAGGCAACATATGACAGGGATGGAGGGACTGAGAAAACCTGAGGGAAGGGTATGCAATGGTAAGTGGTGAAAAACAAGCAACAGGCATCAGACTCTGAAACACCTCTGATTTTTTCCCCCTCTGATTCAACAACTGTTTCTTAACTATCTTCCCCCAAGCATTATCATTTCTTTAACCTCTCTCTACTTTTATACCTTGCATGTCTCTGATTTGCGCCGTCTTCCTTTCCAGGCTTTCTCTCTCTCTCTCTTGCTTTCTCCTCTCCCTCTGCTTGTCTCCGGTAAACTGATTATACTCTTGACTCTATTGGATTTCCTCTGGACTGTACATCTGGCATTGTTCCTAGGAGAAGCTCTGCCACTAATTCATTGCTTATTTACCTTATGACAGTGGAAAGGCAAACAATGTTGAGTGCTACTCACTGGAGGCAATGAGCAAAACAGCCATGCTAAGAAACGCATCATGCAGCGTTATCACATCGCGGGGAAGGTTACGGTCAAAATCAAATCAACTTCACTGCAGTAATACCTTAAAAAAGGCTAACTCTCCACTGCAGTGATGTAATTTAATTACGTCTAATTGTTTTTGGAAAATTTGCCTGCAAGATTCATAGACCTCATAGATAATCTGATAATTTAAACCAATTTACAAATTGGTGCTATCATTTGCATAGTGCTGGGAACCTTTTATTTTCAAAATGTGAACTTTTCAGGACCTTTAAAAAAGAGCTAATTTGCTTCCTTTGCTTGCACACTTGAGTTTCAATGGGCTCTGAATGGCTTTTAAAGGTTGTAAAATTTCATCCACTTAGAAGTAAGTCCTGTAATCCTTCATCTGAAGTTAAATCAGAAAATGACTAAATCACCAATAGCGGCTTTTGGCTTTCGTTACTAAGGCAAAATGAGCAAAGCTGTGCCTTTTTGCATCTTTTTCTTAAGCCATGTGTCAACTTTCTGATAGTTTTTACCTGTTTTAATATTATGATGAAAAGTTAAGGATATGTGAATTGTTCAGTGAAATGTGTATCTGCAGCTGATTTCGTTATCTGTTGTTTTTCCCTCTATCTTCATTGGCTTGCTCAGCAAAAACTGGCCATAAATGACAGCTGAAGTTTTGCCTTTGTGTTGATGTGTCAACAAAAGACTTGCACAATGAAACTGTACACCGCCATCACTAAATGATCTTGATATTAAAACTGACATTGATTTGTGATAACAATTATGGTATTTTACGACTGGATAAAAAAAATAACTGAGGTGTGTGCTTCCACATCTTGTGGGCTTGTGTGTCTTCGCACACAGTCCAATGCGAGCGGCAGGCCCAGCTGTACAAACTACAGGGCTTTGAGCCACGCGGCACACACAGACACACACATATGCACATACATAGAGCATAGTCCTGAACACTGCAGGTCTGTCTTCATCGCTGCCTGTTTACTTTACCTCTTTCATTCTCTCACACTGAAGCCTTTTGTTTCAGACACACACTCACGCACATACCCCTCCCCTGGTGTCCTGTGCACACTTCAGCCTAGTCATAATCATTCACGCAGACCTGGGGTCAGCTCTGAATTGCTTCTCCTCACTTATGTTACCCTTTGGCTCAGTAACAGAAACATCTTTGAAAGGATGAGGACTTTCTGTTTTGTTTTGTAATTTTACAATCCATCATTTTACCACAGTAACCAAACTGATATATCTAGAGAGACGGGCAATTCACAGATGAACAGTTACACATTAATGGTAAACATTTGCAAAAAAAAAAAAAAAAAGAGATATCCCAAAACTCTGTGGGCTAAAGACAGCACTTCACTCTGCCAAAAAGAATAAAATAAAGCACACATTTCATTTCATCATTCTTTTTGCCATTTTCTCCCCTCTACCTCTGTGTCTCCCCTGTCTCCCCTTCACACCCGGTGACCACCTCCCCCTCTGCTACAACTTCCTCAGAGGTGGGTGTCTATGAATGGGGAAGCCGTTCACAGCTCCTCTCCGGCTATAAAATCCCTCTCTCCTCCCGTTTCCCTTTGAAGTAGAATTACTATACAATTGGGCACGGCGGGTGTGCAGGTTACGCCGGCTACTTCATTTAAAGTTTGGCAGAGCTGTCACGGCGGTGGGGACCTGGAGGAAGTCATTTGAAAGCGCAAAGCGATGCAAGGATTAAAAAAGATGAGTTTTTATTAAGTCGATAAATTGGCAGCAATTGCCTGGGTCATAATTAGGGAGCATTAGCATAATTTTGCCCCATCCTACAAAATCAAAATTTGAATGCTGCACCACAAACACTGACTGAAACACACCTCACACACACACACACACAAATGCTTCCGGCCCTTTCCACAAAACAACACAATAATAATATTTCAAATGACCTAAGCCCACTGCAACAATATTGCACTTCTTTTTGTATGTTTTGTTACACAAATCAAATGTTCATAAGGAAACTAAAGTCAACTAAATAGTAAAAGAAGTGTAATCTGCTGTTTGTCTTTTCACAAATGCACGCACACTCAACTTGAGCACACGGTGAGAGCGCTAAGCTGAGATTAGAGCACCACTTCCTCTTGGCTTTTTGATGATTAGCGGCTCCTCAGTTAAGTCCCTCTCATATCACATATGTCCACTGCTGCTAAGTCACTAATCGGACAGCGACGGACGTCCATTAACCGGCCGAATAAG
Source organism: Fowleria isostigma (assembly GCA_029814645.1). NCBI lineage: Eukaryota > Metazoa > Chordata > Actinopteri > Kurtiformes > Apogonidae > Fowleria > Fowleria isostigma. The sequence goes on from JAPTGZ010000021.1 coordinate 7,963, forward strand.
CGCCATTGATGGTGGTTAACCTAACTCTGGCCGTCGCTTACTGTAATCAACGCGTCCATTTCAAGTTGGCACATCAGCAGTACCAAGCTTACGCACACGCAAGCATGTTTAAATACGTGCAGTGAGCTTATGAACATGCAACCGAGGGTGCTCACACATACAAAACCACACACACACACACACACACGCATAAATCAAAAGAATTAAATAAAATGGGGGCAAAGATTTGTTTAAGCTTTAATGAAGAGTGAGGGAAAGACAAAGCAGCCATCGCAGAAATGTCACAGGCTATCACACACATTCGTACAGACACACACACACACACATGCCCGGCTCCCTCGCTCTGTGTGTCTGGCTGCTAACATAATCATGGTGCTAACTGCTCTTGTTAACTCCTCTACTCAGAACAAGCTTTCAGGGAGCGTGGGAGCCTCCTCTGGAGAATTCCACAGTAACACAATGTGTGTGTGCTTCTGCCCTTCCATGTACAGTATGTGTGTGTGTGTGTGTGTATGCGCTCAGTCTATCTCTAAATTACAACCCATTATTTCAACCACTCCATAAACATGCACTGCACAGTCAGATGAATCCATCACTTCAGTGTGCTTACAGTAAAAATACGCACACGGGCTAATTCCAAAGTGCTGTCAAGAGTCAAAGTGACATTTGTGTTTTTTTTCACCACCTTGTGACTGCTAAGAACTGCCTGCCTGTCACTCAGGTGTGGGCCTATTTGCGTGGAAATGTAAGCTATCTTTGAAATTGTTCTCTGAGGGAATGGAAGGGCATATCAAAATAGTTGAGCGGAATGTGCCTTTTAGATAAGGCGCCCAGGGCGTTTTGCCTCCGAGGAGCCGACCGCAACATTTACATCCGTATGACACCTCAGGCGGGAATTTAAACAAATGTTTCCCCCCGTGTCGTGCTATCACTTGCTTTATTGCAATTGCTTTTTTTTCCTCCTCTCTCTTCTTGTTTCTCGCTGCATTTCCTAGTCTCAGCTTTCAAAACGATTTCTCCATCTGTCTCTATCTCTCCGTCACACACTTTTGAACTTATTTTAACATCGACTGCCCCCCCTGCTCTTTCCCTCCCTCTATCTTCTTGACTCTCTCCCCCGGTGTTGTCTTACTTACTGTTCCCTCTTTACACAATCAGCTGTTTGTAAGAATGTCGCTCCATCTCTCCCTCCCTCCCTCCTTCTCCCCTTCTCTTCTCTGTGCAGAATCTTAAGGATATTGCCTAATATCTATTTATAGGCTGTCCTTTTGAACACTGGGAAGAGTGGGGCAGCAACAGAGAAGAAAGGCTGAGATGGAGGGGAAAAGATTAAGAAAGGGAGGACCTGGAAAACAGACTTGGTGATATTTCCTTTTCATTCTGTGTGCATCTTCTACATGAGAGAGCTTTGATTGTATATGACAAGAATCAAATATGGTTTTTAAACTTTTATAGCTAAGCCGCAAAGTATAAGCACGAGTTAAAAACAAACATAAGAACACAGAGAAATAAGTCAACGTTCAGTTGTAACGTAATGTTCAAATATTTTATAAGTTTTTACATAAACTGTAAACTCTGACACAGAGCTGGCCTAAAATGTGATTTTCCCTAATGACTTTCACTGAAGTCAACAGTGTGTAACAGGGAGAAAATGTGAACACACTCTTGCCTGTATACAGTCACACACTCGTATACACAGACACACCCAACACATACAGACACACAGCCTCACACACACAAAGCATCCTCTGTGAGGTGCCCTAAATCGGCTGCCGACAGCCCAAACCATGTTTCCTGTCCAGCTTAACCACAAAAGGCAATAACACAACCTAATGTCACTGCTGTTAATCACACACACACACACACACACACACACACACAGTGGAGAAACAGTCATCTTGTGTGCATGTGTATGAAGAGAGAGAGAGAGAGAGAGTGAGAGAGAGAGAGAGAGAGAGACAGAGCAAAGGGGGTGAGTACAAAATGCGTGGGCATGTGGCCTTTGGGACTACCTCTCCCTCTCTCCCTCACACTGTCTGCCTCTCTCATCCATTCAACCCTCCAAGCTTTAGTCACCAGCAAGGCATCGCTGCACATACTTTCCTTGTCATGTTTTCGTTTTTTCCCCCCTCAGTTTAAAACCTTATTTATTTCTTTACACTGAGTCACAGGAGGATGTAATCGTCGTTGACATTTTACAGTATGAGACCGGATGGAGAAATAGATGACAGAGATTAGAGGGAAAAGTGGAGGAGAGAACAGAAACTTGTTTTCTCTTCTTACAATGTGAGGCGGTTAACTTTAGGTTTCTTCTGTCCTGCATCAGTTTGAGGGAAAGGGAAGACAACTCGTGGGAAAA
>JAPTGZ010000022.1:6229-23804 GCA_029814645.1 Fowleria isostigma
TCTTCTGTCATGTGTTTGCTGTTTCCAAAGCATTATCAGATTTACAGTCGAGTAAAAAGGGATTAATCCACTCTATGTTTTTCTTCAATTTCTTGTTCATTTTAATGCCTGGTGCAAATAAAGGTGCATTTGTTTGGACAAATATAATGATAACAACAAAAAGATCTCATAGTAGTTTAATTTCAGAGCTGATATCTATCCATTTTCCATGGTTTTATAGATAATAATCAGAATCACATCAGTTCTTAGATAAATATCTATGACATTGTACTGACAAGAACAGTGCCTTTAGACATGTTTTTTAGACATATTAGTCCACGTTTTCCTTTCTGTCTGTTTTGGTCACATGACACACACAGGAGTTAGTACACCACAAACACTGAAATCTAAGTAAGATGAAATATCACAGATCTAGGTGATATTTTCTTATTTTTGACAGATTAGATAGTTCTTCTGTTTAATTGTCGTGTTTTAAACATTTTGGTTCTAAATGACCTCAAATTACAGCTTGTTACTGAGATTGTATGACCTATTATGTAATGCACAGACAAAACTAGAATGTCAACGGTTACAAAACTGTTTCAACACCCACATATATGAAAAGGCTTTTTCAAAGTGAAAAAAATATATTTTTATTTCAAACATAAAATAAGAAATTGTGACTTTGACACAATTTTGTCTCTACATAATTAAACCACCACAGCCAAATGGAATCCACTGTTTTATCTTCAGTGAAACCATAGAAAATGTGAATTTATATTTATATATTCAGGGCTGGCTCTAGCCATTTTAGTACCCTGGGCAAAATATGGATTTTTAAACGAGTGAAACAACTCAAACCATAAAATGTTTGTCAGCTGACTGCGGCCTTAACCCTTTAACTACCCCATCACGAAAAACCTGATGAAAACATTTGTTGTTTGCGTTTCTTATTCCCTTAGGTGAGTAATTTATAGATTTGATTTGATTTTTATTATACTTACCAATATCAACTCAGAAAGTGTCAAAAATGACTTACTAAGTTAATTATTTCCACATATTCAGGATGTACTACCACTAAATGTTTAATATTTGCACCAATAGATGAACAGAGGTTTAGATTTTATAACAAATAATCCATTATTTCATATTGGTTTAATTTTTCCACTCTTACCATAAAGACACAAATCATTTGGTTGAACATGTTTTTAAATTATTACACATCTAATTTAAGTATTTTTGTGGTATCAAATACTATAATGTTCAGGAAGGCCTCTTATACTACGATATAACAAAAAAGCATTCATATCTTTCATATTTTCACCAAAAACAGTCCATATGTTTAGTGATGTTCATCTTTCTTGGTTCAGTTAGGTTCACATAAGTTAGGTACTCCATTTATTGAAATATAGAAACTCAAAATGGGATAAGACATATGGTCCAGCAAGAAGTTATAGGGTTAAAGCCTGTAAATCCACTTTATTTATGTTTACGGCTGCAACTCACTTTCAATGTTATGGATTATTTTCTCAGTATTTTAGGTAAAAAAAAATGGTGAAAAATGTCCATCAGATGATGCAAGAGGCAAAGGATTTTTAATTTACTGTCACAGAAAAGCAAAAAAGAAAAATGAACAAACCCATTAAATGATTATTAAAATGGAATAACTAATGTGCTTCTCTTTTTAATACTTTATTTATGTTTAGGGATGTGACTAACATTACTTTCATTGTTATTAATTATTTTCTCAATTAGTATTTTAGTGATTAGTGATTTTCATCTTTCTTTGTTCAATTAGGTTCAGATAAGTTCGGTACTCCACTTATTGAAATATAGACTCAAAATGGGATAAAACATATGGTCAACAAGTAATTAAAGCAGGGGTCTCAAACATGTGGTCCGTGGGCCAAAACCGGCCCGCCAAAGGGTCCAATCCGGCCCATGGGATGAATTAGTGAAATGCAAAAATCACACTGAAGATATTAACAATCAAGGATGTAAAAATAATTTTGGGTTAATTCAATCTAAAGTGGGTCAGACCAGTAAAATACTATCACAATAAACTATAAATAATGAAAACCACACATCTTTCTCTTTGTTTTAAAGTAAAAAAAAAAAAAAAAAAGTACATCTACACAAAAATGTTTACATTTACACACTAGCCTTTTACAAATAATGTGAATTAAGTGCAATTTTAACAATATTCTGTCTGTTATTAAATGTTTTGTGTATTTGTAGATCCTCTGTGATCTGTAAGTTGTAATGAACATTTAAAAATGAGAAACTACGACAGCGTATCAGGGCCACATAAGAAAAAGAAATTGCTTGTCACTACGAGAATAAAATCGTAGTTTTAAAAACTCGAAAATAGTTTTGTACTTTAATGAGTCGTAATATTTTGAAATTTATTTGACGGTCAGTTTTTTGTTACAGCGAACAAGTGAAGCAGCAACTTTACTTCTGTTGAATGTGACAAACCTTATTTTTGTAATATTATGACTTTATTCTCGAAATATTCCGACTTTAGTCTCATAATATTATGACTTTATTCTAGTAATATTACAACTTTATTTTCAAAATATTACAAGGTTTTTTTAAACTACAACTTTATTCTCACAATATTACGCCTTTATTCTCGAAATGTTGCAAATTTTTTAAAACTACAATTTTATTCTCGTATTATGACTTTATTCTCATAGTGACAAGTGATTTGTTTTTTCTCATGTGACCCTTATACATCGTTGTAAGAAACTGAGGCAAAATAATGGCATAAATTGTTAAAATTGCCATTTTTTCATAATAAATTTCATCTTGTTTATGGTTGTTCATATTTTTTTTTACATTTTTAAAGAGCAATTTCACTTTAAAACATAGAAATTAGACATACAAATTTTGGAATTGGCATTATTTCTAAATTATGTTATTATTTTACCCACTATAGGTCATATTGGGCTGACTGTGGAAGTGAACTAACAGGAGTTTGACACCCCTGAGTTCAAGGGTTAAACATACTGACATAGATTAAACATTTGAATGTGTTTATGTCCAGTGTTATGTCTGGTCTCATCCGTTTGCTGTTCGTCAGATTTATGACCCGTGTGTTCCAAAGTCACCTGCAGACTCTTTAAAATTGCCATCTCCTTATTTTCTTCCCTTTTGCATATGAATCAGTGCAGAGTGCGGCTTTGCATGTAACTTGTGCTGTGGGAAGGAAGCAGCAGACGAACCCAGAGAAGAGGTGGAGCCAGACCCGGACTCATAAAACCCAAACCTATTCCTCCACTCACTGCCAAGGTGACGCGCACCGCCGACCGACAGCTCCTACCGACCTGCTGCGGCTCACACACATCCCACAGGGCATGAACACCACCGGGGGCTTTTCGGACACGTCTGGGTCACAGCTTTACTCCGGGTTCCACGTTTCCCCTGCGAACGGAACCGAACCCGATCTGAAATCAAACCGTGCGTAAAAACCGCGCACCGGCCAGGACGCGCACAAGTCGGCTATACCTGACCCCGAAAGGAGACCCTGAGGATAATTTGCATCTCTTCTTCGGATCTCCTGGACTATAGAGTCACCGCAGAGGGAATGTGAGGTCCGGTCCGAGCCTCTGAACGGGAGATCATCGGTGAAACGCGCTCGGTGAACGCACAGCTCCGACTATGCAGCATCCCTTGGACATGGGCGCGCATTACTATCCTCCGGAAGTCCACCCGGACCACAGGACTCACCGCTACAGGAGTTTCATGATAGAGGAGATCCTCACTGACCACCCGGAGCACAAAGTCTCCGCTCCGGCCGGGGAACTGCTCAAATTCGGGGTCCAAGCTCTGCTGTCCGCCCGGCCGTTCCACAGCCAACTGGGTAAGAGACGCGCCTGGAGGGGATGGAGGGAGAGGAGAGTGAGAAGGAACCGAGAAAAACAGCCATCTGAAAAAATAAAACAAAACAAATCAGCATGAATCAGGATTTAAAAACCAAAAATATAAGGGTACATGTCATGTCAGATAATGATGCGTAAAATAGGATTATTATAAGACTATTAATAATAAGTCAGAGCCGACTTTTTTATTATTATAAGAGCCTAAAAATAGTCAGTTTTGTTTATGTGAATAATAATGACTCAAATCAGCTAATTTTGTATTTTATATTTCTAATTAATAATAAATACTTGTGCGTAAAAAGTGGTTTGATGCATGTTTTGCGTAAATGTGAACTGGCGCTTAGTCCTGAACACTTTAAGGATTAAACGTGTGATATAGAGACGTTACAGCGTTAGTCTGTTAGGCTGTAAAAGCGTATTACAAATAAAGTTTATTATTATTATTTTTAAATGTATAGATGTATTATTATTTAAGAAGGATTAGAGAGAGGTGGTGCAATCGTTTTGGCAGAAAATGCATGTTTTGATATTGCACCGATTCACTGAAGAACAGCTTTTAAAAAATAATAACTGAAAATAAATTTAACACGCACACAAAAACATAATAATAATAACAAAAATATATTTTTAAAAATTACAAGATGGATGCATATGCTATAGATTACAATCTGGAAGTAATGTAGTTTATTTGGTTTAGAAATGACTCAGATGTGACTGACCGTAGCCTGTTTGATTTAATTACGCACTTTAAGCTGCAAACAATCAAAACGTGTAATTTTAAATTCTTCAGAAGAAACAAAAAAAGCTATAATTATGGGAAAAAATTGTAGATTCACATAAGAAAAAGGATGCAAACAGGTAAATAAAACAGACTCATAAAGGCCCATGGTGTCAGTGGACTGTAAAAGTGTTATTATTGTTGTATATTATTTTATTTTAGATGTTTTGTAATGTTATCTTTGTCATATCTTATTTATTTACGTCATATTCTCTCATCGGACATATTTGTTAAAGGCCGTGAACTCTGACCTTTGCGGCCTGACCTATTTTTATCCAGACATGTTAATAACCCTCCGCCACTTTATCGTCTTATTAAACCCTTCGTGGCCGTAGAACAGCAGCCTCTACTCGGGTAACTCTGTGTGTATGTGTGTCCGGTACAGTGTTAAAAGCCGACCAGACCAGCCTGCTCAAGTTCCCCATCTCCCCGCTGTCCTGCTCGCTGGGTTCCCCGCTGGGCTCCCCGCTGCTGTCCGCCGCCACGGGCCTCCAGGTCGGCGCCGCGTCACACCACCTGCCGCTGGACCTCCACCTCCGCGGGAAGCTGGAACACGGAGTCGACGGAGGCAGCAAGACCAAGAAGGGCCGCCGGAGCCGCACCGTGTTCACCGAGCTGCAGCTCATGGGCCTGGAGAAACGGTTCGAGAAGCAGAAGTACCTGTCGACCCCGGATAGGTGGGTCTGGGGTCCGGTACCGGCGGCGGAGGGACTAGTTTACTCCGACCATAACGGATCTACTTTATAATAGAAAACAAAATGGTGGACAAAGAGGGTATTATGCTAACAGAAACACGACTTAATTAGCATTAATTATTTAAGTAGCTATGCAATTAGTGAATTAGATTAATTAGAATAGATATAGGAATATTTAATACTAAATGTATATGAAGTTGTAGTTTATTTATACCCCAGTACTTTTGGGGATTTTTTTTTTAGCAAATTGGAAAAATAGTTGGTTAAAATCAGCTCATTACACCCTTCACATTTACACAATTAACTCAAATAATGTTTTATGTCCCCAGAGACTAAACATAAATAAATAAATAAATTTCAGATGATTTCCTAATAAATATGTCTTATTTTACATAATAATTACAGCTGTGTTTTACTTTTTTCCCCAACCATTATCTGTTTATATGCAGCTAGTTTATAATGTCAAAAAATGTTCTATTTTAGCTTTTATTATTTCTTATATTCTAGGTTCTATGGCCAATTTAATCAACTTAAGATACTCTTATAAAATGCATAAAGTTGGAATAATTTTATTTGCAGACATATTCCTCTTTTTTTATTCCTATTTATGCACAACAGTAATCACCTTTCACCAGGTAGAGAAAAGGTTAAAATACTTCTAATTTTATGCATAACAGTAAAAATACAGGTCATTAAAGTATGTCTGATATCATAATACTATCATATAATGTATGGAGTCAGATTTGTGTCAATGTAATCTTTTTAGAATTTTATTTGCAGACATATTCTTTTTTTATTGCTATTTGTACACAACAGTATTCGTCTTTCACCAGTTACAAAAAAGGTAAAAAAAAAATACTTCAAATTTTATGTGTAACAGTGAAAATACAGTTAATTAAAGTATGTCTAATGTCAGTAAATTAATATATATATATATATTTTATGGAACAACATGACATCAGGTGTCAAAATAATCAAACAAAACATAAAAAAATCAATGATGAACACATAACTTCATTAATTTCAGTAACATTTATTTCTATTTTCACAAACAAAATCATTTTATAGTGGCTATAACATACATTTAAACTCTTATAAAATACTGTACATTTTAACTAATCAAATTCAGGTGATGTGGGTTTTTTTTTAGTTATATTTTAGTGACAAAATTTTGTGGAGATTTTTTTCTGGGTCATTTTCCTCCAGACGCTGGCATTTTTAGATCATAGAAGATCTAACCATTTAATAAATACTGTTGACAAATCCTGGAAGTAATATAAGGGTGTGGTTACAAAAATACTTAAATATGCACTGTTTTCTTGTTTTCTTTACAGAATAGACCTGGCTGAATCTTTGGGCCTCAGTCAGCTCCAAGTGAAAACATGGTACCAGAACAGAAGGATGAAATGGAAGAAAATCGTAAGTTCAAGACTATGATGTTGTTTTATCTGTGTTTTTTTGTGACCGGTTACAACAACAATCACACAAGCATCAGGAAATATTTTAGTGTTGCGTCACTGTAATGGTGTGGGTGGTTAAGTGTAGGTCAGTCGAGTCGATTAACACGGACTGACACTGAAATAGACCCTGCACGCCAACTGCATTTGTCTTCCATTCAACCTTTGATTTTTTTTTCTACATTTATATTTGTATGTAACCCTCTTTTTGCATGGTTTAAAAAGCAAAAATAATGTGTAAATAATAAAAAATAAAGAAAAATGTATACACTGGATCACACTATATCGTCCTAATGGTTTTGATGCTTGCACTATTGTCCTATTTACTGTTTGGTTTCATGCTCTTTGAACAGTTTTTTTTAATTAAAAATCATACTCTTTATACATTTTTTTAGTTACTCTTTGGGTAGAGCTTTCAAAACTCAATATAAAGCCAAATATACTCAAAATAGAACCACATTTACTCAGTATAGAGAAAAATTTACTCACTATAGAACTCAATATAGAGCTGTACTATAGCCATATAGAATACTCAATATAGAGTCAAATTTACTCAATATTGAGCCAAATTTACTGTTTTTGAGGAAAATACTTTTGATCTCTGGAAAAAATGCTCAGTAATTTTTTCTGTGTATGTGAGTTTAGGTTAAGCTGAAGTTAAATTCCTTGTTTATGTGCACAAACTTGGCCGATAAAGTCGATTTTGACCAACAATCAGTGTAAGAAAACACTCTCCCTGTCTCCAAGACTTAAACTGAAGCAGTATATGCAAACTCAAAACACTTGGTAAATTATTCTACTTAGCATTTACAATCTGTTTTACAATCTCTGCATTTGATTTGTGAGGAAGTTTAGGAGGAAAAGGCAGCATTTAGTGGATTTTTCACTGTATTTACCACAGAACCATCCCTTTTTCTTTTGTCACATGGGTGTTTTTTCTGTTGTGTTTCTGGGTGCAGGTGTTGCAGGGAGGAGGCCTGGAGTCCCCCACTAAACCCAAAGGTCGTCCCAAGAAGAACTCCATCCCCAGCAGCGAGCAGCTCTCCGAACAGGAACGATCTGTGGCCGAAGTTGACCGCCAGTCCGAGGGTTCCAGCTCCCACTTAGAGAACACTCAGGAGGAATGACCCCAGCGTACTGAACCTCTGGACACTCAACGGGTGCATCTTTTTTGGGGTTTTGGACCCTGAACCCCCCCTCCCCCCAAAAAAAATAAATAAAACCAAGGGCACAGAGAAGATGCTCCTGAAGTGGGACCCTGCAGACGCTGAAGTGTGCAGGCCTCCGTCCTCCTGCAGTGTTTTTGTCAGTATGCGTTTCCCTCATGATGAACTTGCCGCTGTTGAGGAGGGAACTCGAACCTTTGCAGTAGGTCGACCCTTTATATTCTAAGGATCACTCACACTCAATCTGTTTTTGCATTTCTTTTTGTGTAACTATGCTATGTTTAATTATTAAATATATTTTCACTAATACGCTTCTCTTTTTATTATTAAGCACATTAACCCTTTAACTACCCCACCAAGGAAAAACCTGATGAAAAAAATTTGTTTTCATTTCTTATTCCTTTGGGTGAGTCACTTTTAGTTTTGTTTTAACCATACTTACTAATATCAACTCAGAAAGTGTCACAAATTACTTACTAAGTTAATTCTTTCAATAATGTACTACCACTAAATGTTTAGTATTTGCAGCAATAGATGAACAGAGGTTTTCATTTTATGACAAATAATCCATTATTTCATATTGGTTTAATTTTTCTACTCTTACCATAAAACCATGTTTTTTTTTTTAAAAAATTACATATCTGATTTAAGTTTTTTTGTGTTTCGTATGTTCAGGAAGGCCTTTTATACTATGGTATGCCCAAAAATTATTAATATCTTTCTTATTTTCACCAAAAACAGTCCAATTGTCTTTAGTGATTTCCATCTTTCTTGGTTCAATTAGATGCAGATAAGTTAGGTACTCCACTTATTGAAATAAATGGCATAAAACATGGTCCAGCAAGAAGTTCAAGGGTTAAAGCCTGTAAATCCACTTTATTTATGTCTAAGGCTGCAACTAATGTTACTGTTTATTGTTATTAATTATTTTCTCAATTATGGTTTTAGTCAAAAATTGTGAAAATATCCATCAGTGCTTTCAAGATGATACATGAGGCAAAAGATTTTAAGTTTATTGTCACAGAGGAGTGAAAAAAACACATCAGAACCACAGAATTTTGACTCTTTAAAAAAACAACTTATTATTAAAACAGAATAACTAATATGCCTCTTTTTTATTATCAAGCACATTAAAGCCTATAAATACACTTTATTTATGGTCAGGGCTGCGACTAATGTTACATTTATTGTTGTTGATTATTTTGTCAATTAGTATTTTAGTCCAAAAATGGTGGAAAAATACCCATCAATGCTTCAAGATGAAAAAAATTGAAATTTACTATTACAGAGGAGCAAAAAATCACATCAGAACCAGAGAATTTTGACTTTTTCTTTAAAAAAAAAAATAGACCAAACTGATGATTAAAATAGAATAAACTGATTAATTGAATAACTGAGCATTAATCGTTGCAGCTGTGTTTATCCTACAGACTCACATCTTGTTCACATGCAGCCAAATATGGTCACTTCCTAATACTAAAAGGTCACTGGGGGAATCCTGACATATTTCGCAGGTCATGTTAAAATGAACAAAAACAGACAGGAAGACCCATAATAATGCATGTGAGTCGTTAAATGTTACTCATGTTAAAATGGGAAAAAAACAAAACAAGCAGCTGAGAAGAACATGCGAGAATAAATCCTGATTTATTTCTTGTTACTGTTTCATAGAATCCATGCGTTTTCTGGTTGAAATGAGTTTGACACAGGCGACATAAACTACTGTTGATCATGTTTAATATGGGAAAGGAAGTGGAAAAGGACACACATGAGACTCACATGACACAAATGAAATGCCTGCAGCTTGAGGAGTCTGAAGATTTGCGTTTAATGCAAATGCAGCAGCAGCACTAAACATTTATTATGTCAAAACTCATAATTTAAAAAAAAAATCCATCACGCAGAATCATTTGTTTTCCTAAATTTATTTAACCCTTGCATAGTATTTGGGTCTTTTTTCTATTAAAAGAAAAATGAGTAATTATTTTTTTAATGATTTTTTTTCTTTTCCCATTTCTTGATTATATTACGTTTTATTTTAAAAAATAATAATAAAAACGAGTAGCACTTTAATTTATAAATGTGATCTAGCAAAAGCAAAACAAAATAAAAATACAAGAAGGAAACGACAGCTTAATTGGGCTGAACTTCTATTTAATGCAGATAGAATAAACCCAAATAATTCAATATTTACGTATTAAAAGTCAATAAAACTATATTAATGTCAGCAGACGCTCTTTTTTTCATCATTATCATTTTTCAACAGGCGGGATGTGAACTGTGTCTTCACTTCGACGTTATAATTATATATTTTTTTAATCCAGATAATGCCATCTTATCTTATTTATTGCCACTCTTAAACGCGCCTTCCTTTTTTTTTTTTTTTTGCTTTATAGAGTTTTACGCAGGATAATGTCTTATTTCAGCGTTTATATACTTAAAAAGACGAGGCATAATAATGGGAGTATTTATCTCAAATGAATGTTTACACCTAGTTCTGGATAAATAAAGACATGCGGATAAAAATACCAGTGGAATAGGATCAGCACACACTTTTACGCGTCAGGAATAACCGATCCAAACGCAGACTTCTCCTTTTATGTCAACAGGATGGAAGCTTTAACTCGTTTTTTTTGGTGTTGTTTTTTTTTTTTCCCCTCCATAAGATCTCGGCCTTGCAAGGTTTTGGCCTCCGGGTTATTCAGGTTTTAACCCAGGAAAGATTATTATATAAAAAAAAAAAAAAAAGGAAAAGGCAGGAGTTTTAAGATAAGACAAACCAAAACCCCCCCAAAAAAATGCGTCAAAGCGAATGGCGCGTAATCAGTGATTTGAACAGGTTTAGTCATGCTTTTTATTAGGCTATAAAACGCTCAATTGATTGTGTGAATTAACAAAACAGACCCAGCTGTGGGGTCCGCTGTGGAAAAAAAACAAAAAAAAAAAAAAAACCAAAAAAAAAAAACTCAAAAAAAAAAAAAAAAAAAAAAAAAAAAACAGCGTCTGTGTCATTGGTGATTATTGATGTGACTTGAATGTGACGCACAGGAGGGATTTGTCCTTTACGCACAGACGCGCAGTCCGACACCTGTTTATGGGTTCAATTCAACACAGAAATGAAGCCAAATTAAGCAATGGATGATGGAATAAAACACAACGACGGACCCAAAAGAAAAAGACAGAGAAGAGCAGTCACGACTTTAATACATGCAGACAATAAAAAACACAGAATTAGATTTAAATACGTAAAAATAAAAATATATATATATAATACTCGATATTCAGAAATCTGTATGTAAAACCATGAAAAAGGATATTTTTTTGATCCTCAGGTAAATATAAGTAGGCCACATCTTTGTGATTAATGTACAAACCAAAGGAAAAAAAGAAAAAATATATAATTACATATAGTTTAGCACTACTGATAAAAATATATATTATGATTTTTGATTGATTGATTGATTGTTTTATTTCGAGCTTTTGCATTTTTATGTAGTGTTGTTTCAATTCACAATAACAGAAATCACATAAAATCCATATATTATATACACATATAACTATGTGTACATAAATATATACAATAATTCACTAGTAATATACAACCCTAGTCGCCCAAAAGGGAGTGAGAAGTAAAACTTATTTACTCCCAACCCCAGTTTCACTACTTAAACTTGCATAGTTGAAATTATATCAGAGAAATTAGTTGTAAACATTCATTATTACATCAAAACTAACTTTAATACAACATACAGAACACAAATATACCCAATAACAAGAAAAAATACTAATAAAACACAACAGATTAGAGGCACCAAAATGAATTATAATAAATAATGTCAATGAGTAAAGTAGTTTATTGTCCCTCATCACTGTACCCCTAAATGTTTTTTTTTCTCCCCAAAAAAAAGAGTTGTTCTTCACATTTATAAACAACATCATGACATGTATTATTTAAAAAATGTCAAATTTAGACACACTGATGTCTGGAATGAGTTGAAAACATGTGTAAATCCATCAAAATAGAATAAAATTGGACTTTAAACACTAAAAAAAATAATTCAGTCAGAAAAAAAAACCATTTACAACAGATTTTGCAGCATAAAACATTCATATCAAATCCATGTACATATTGACCATGCATATAGTGCATATTTTTGTTTATTTGTAGGATGTGAAGCTATAAAGGTCTAACCCATCCATCTGTGCTCTATTGAATTCACTGGAGTTAATATTAAGATTCTGCTTGTTCTTCTCAGCTCATTGAAAACAACAGACGCCCAATGCTTTAAAGATGATCCCCCTCCATCCTCTGTTTAAGTCTCCCCTTTTTTTCCAGGAGTTTTAATTTTCGACCTGGTTACCTTGAGGTGAAGGTGCCGTCCTTGAGGCTGTGCAGAATGTGTGGGTCCAATAAAAGCACCGGGGTCATAATGTGGCAAACATCAGCGTTCACGTGCATGTACAGAGCTGTAAACAAAAGAACAAAGACATCAGCGACTTCAAAAGGAGCGCGTCCTAAACTCTGGCTCAGATTAGAAAATTAAAGGTTCAGGCTCAGGAAAAAAAAACACACACACACACACACACACACGTTCAATGTAAAGAAGTCAGTGGGTTCGCTTTGGGTTTTTAAATCACTCAAGAGGATTTTACTTTTAACATATAATCACCAAAAATTTCCCTCATTAACTTCAGTATTCTTTCCTATTGGGTGATTTATCTTGGTTTTGATCAAGTAGATGCATGTTTCTGAAATCTCGTTACTGAAAACACACCATACAATGTTATTTTCTGAAATATTTCTTTTATTTTTTTTATTCCTATTCATACACAACAAAAACCACCTTTCACCTGGTAGAGAAACAGTACAAATACTTCCAATTTTATGTGTAAGAGTGAAAATACAGCTAATTAAAGTATGTCTAATATCAGAATATTAACATATATATGTTGTATGGAGTCAGAATTGTGTCAATATAATCATATAAAATATCAAAAATTAATGAACGTATAACTTACTTACATTTCTTTTTATTTTTACAGACAAGACCATTTTATTGTGGATACATTTAATTTCCCAAATCTCTCGTTACTAAAAATACACCATATCCCATAAAGTTGGACTAATTTTATTTGCAGACATATTCCTCTTTTTATCCCTATTTATTTATACATGACAGTAAAGACCTTTTCACCAGGTACAGAAATTGTAAAAATATCTCCAATTTTATGCATATTAGTGAAAATACAGCTAATTAAAATATGTCAAATGTCATGATATTAACATACATATATCGTATGGAACCAGATTTGTGTCAGTATAATCAAACAAAACATCAAAAGTCAATGGTGAACATAACTTCATTAATTTTAGCTACATTCTTTTTTTCACATAAAAAAAAAAAAACCAATTATAAGGGCTACAACGCACATTTAATTTCTGAAATCCCGTTACTGAAAATATACCATTGCTCATAAAATTTTATTTGCAGACATATTCCTCTTTTTATTCCTATTTATACACAACAGTAATCACCATTCACCAAGTAGAGAAAAGGTAAAAATGCATCCAATTTCATACATACCAGTAAAAATACAGCTAATTAAAGTATGTCTGTCATAATATTAACATATATGCATTGTATGGAATCAGATTTGTGTCAATATGTTCAAACAAAAGATCAGAATCAATGGTGAACACATAAGTTCACTGATTTCAGCTACATTTATTTTTTATTTATTATGGTTAATGTCATATGAACATATATGTTGTGTGGAACCAAATCTGTGCTCTCACCAGTTACAGGAAAAGGTAAAAATACTTAAATTTTATGTGTAACAGTGAAAATACAAGTAATTAAAGTATGTCTAATGTCAGAATATCAACATATGGTATGGAATCAGATTTGTGCCAATATAATTAAACAAAACATCAAAAATCAACGGTGAACATATAACTTTCAGTTACATTTCTTTGAATTTTTTAACATATGTAAGGTATGGAACCACATCTGTGTCAATATAATCAAACAAAACCTCAAAAATCGATGTGAACATATAACTCCATTAAGTTCATCAGTAACTTTAACATACATTTCTTTTTATTTTCACAGACTTTTACAGTGGCAATAACATACATTAAATTAAACATCCATTATAATTAACTCTTTCCCCCCATAAAGAC
Source organism: Fowleria isostigma (assembly GCA_029814645.1). Lineage (NCBI taxonomy): Eukaryota > Metazoa > Chordata > Actinopteri > Kurtiformes > Apogonidae > Fowleria > Fowleria isostigma. The sequence goes on from JAPTGZ010000022.1 coordinate 20,373, forward strand.
GACATTTGACGACCCCCGTACCCTTAATGACGAGTTTTGACACCTTTGTTTTAGACATGATTTGACGACCATTAGAACAGGTTCAGTTTTTTCAAATGTAACAGAAACTGTGATAGGCCAACCAATAGGATTAAATAATACATTTTTTAAAATTTTTGGTTTATTTTTCTTTATTTTTAAATTGTCTTTATTTTTTCTGTATTTTAATTATCTCTTTTTTTTTAAATTATTCATTAATGTATTTTTAAAAATTGTTTTTATTAATTTTAAAGTAGTGACAATTGTAGCCACCAGGAAAACAAAAAATACACTGGAAAAAGTAAATATTCCATAGTGAAATATATACGTGTTGTTCCTCGTAGGGTTCTGAGGGGTAAAGAGTTAAAGCGCTCCCCTGTCCATTCATGCACTCAGTGTAAATTATTAAACCTCATTCATAATATTTGCATTAGTTCCTCCCCATTTCAAGGCTTTATGAATGTTCCCCGTTTTCATTTTTTCTGGTAAATTATAAAAGCCAGATTCTTCAGATTCCTGCTAATCATCAGACATATCTCTTTTTAAGTGCACCTTCCTTTACTCGGTGGTCTCGGTTTCACCTTCAGATCCACATGCACATCTGTACGCCTCCCCCCCACCCCACCCCTTCCTCTGCACACATGAAAACACACATCCTCATCAAGTAAACGCTAATCAGTCCCTGCCCAGAACGTCAAATTTATGTCAAAGCTTAATCATATGCAGATTAATGACAGGTTCACCCAAACATCGGAGTGGAGGTCGAAAAAACACAACGTCCCAGCGACCAGGAAGACAAACACCACCACTTATTGGAAATGTATTTATTGTAATAGCGGATTTGTAAACGTCCGAGGTAACTGTGTGGGGTCGTCTGCGGATGATGCAGCCTCCGTCCACGTGCACGTTTTCTCTCCTGGGCTTTGAAGCGGCCGAGTGTTGGACAGCAACGACTTCCGACATAAATTACAATCAGGAGGAAGAGTCAGCCGCCAGGAATCCGCAGACTCCAACGTCCACGCAATTTAATCATTAAAGGGGACCCTTTGTGGTGGCATGATAGCGCTCTGGTGCGAGCCATGGGGAGGTTGACCCCAATTTCAGAGAGCGGGTGTTTATGGAGTCAAAAGGTCCGTGCTTAGACGGAGCCCAGGCTGGGGGTCCGGGGGTCTGCGGGGGCCCACCGGCGTCCGCCCAGCCACGCACAGCAGAATGTCTCCACCATTAAAGAGCCCTGATTAATCCAACGTATGTGCCAAAACTGCACATGCTGCGTATGATCCCAATTAGACGGAAACCCGACTCGGAGCAGGCCCGGCTCCACATTAGCTCTGCCATTCTTCTCTTTGTTTTCCCTGGACCGTCCCTGACAACATGACTTTTTTAATTTTACATTTTTTTTTTTTATGAGTTGGATGTGTAGAGAACATTCTGAATGATGCTGATGTGTAGAAGTGGTATGTTTGAACCTTTCAGTGTGTTTTAGATTAGTTTAGTTTGGGTTTATGCACTCCATGTACAGCATCTATTACATATGCATGTACAATATTCATACTGTTCATATACATGTCATTATGTGGACCAGTGGCGGTCCGAGACCATTTGGTGATCTAGGCAAGCTTTACCAGCGGCACCTCCTCCTCCTCCCAAAAAAACATACACAAAAAGACCTCATGTCCCAAGAACTGCACATTTATTTAAACAAAGATAATAAACATTGAAACAATATGTGCAAATTTCTTCCGAACAAAATAAAATAACTGTTTTCTATAATAATAAAAATCATAATAATAAAAGAACAATAAATTAACTTTACCCTTTTGTTTTACAGTAAAGTAGTGCAACATCAGGAAAACCAATCATAAATAATACAATATTGTGTGAGAAATTATTACAAAATGTGATCCATATAACATGTTAAATGATCAAAATGTAACATCCAAAATAAACAAAAAATGAAGTGCAAATTCACTTCAAGTATAGATTTCTACTTTATGTTTTACTTTGCATGACTATCATATTTTCAGTGCAATACCTCTGGTCTCCCTTGTTGCATGTTTGGCGCCCTCCACTGGGTGGCGCCCGAGACAACCGCCTATATCGCCTGTAGGACAGACCGCTACCGATGTGTACACAAATATATATATGGAAAAATTGCTGTAAACATCATATACACATACATTTACATGAGAAAGTATGCAGAGAAATATATATAGAGATTATGCATATAGAATTCTACATAGAAAAGTATACATAGAGATTATGCAAATAGAATTCTACATAGAGATTATGCATATAGAATTCTACAAAGAGATTATGCATATAGAATTCTACATAAAAAATATACATAGATATTATGCATATAGAATTCTACATAGAGATTATGCATATAGAATTCTACATAAAAATATACATAGATATTATGCATATAGAATTCTACATAGAGATTATGCATATAGAATTCTACATAAAAAGTATACAGAGATTATGCATATAGAATTCTACATAGAGATTATGCATATAGAATTCTACATAAAAAATATACATAGAGATTATGCATATAGAATTCTACATAGAGAAATATACATAGAGATTATGCATATAGAAATATGCATAAAGAACGTACATAGAGATTATGCATATAGAATTCTACATAGAAAATTATACATGGAAAATACAAAGTATAATTTGCATATAGATTTTTACATACAAAATTGACATGGAGAATGTGCGTATAAAAATATACAAAAAGAAATATACATGTAGAGTATGCCAAGTGGAATCCATAGATAAAATAAATATAGACATATACATAGAGAAGTGTTCATAGTGAAGTTCACATCGTCATTGGTTTCCAAAGCTTGCGTGTACAGAAAATATACATGATACATAATTTTATACTGAAAATCCCCACTAGTATACGACTCCTGTAGCCTAAAAAGAGCATATTTACTCCACCCCTGTGACACTGACAGTGTTAAATCACCCCGCCCTTATCCCCTCCCATTCACTGATGCAATCTACAGAGGTGTGTTTGTTGCATTGCATTGTGGGTGTTGGTCATGTTGTGTGTTTCTGTGCAGGGGTTCATCAGGGTTGTGGTGAATTAGTGTGAATTCTCATAACCTTTATTTCCACTCAGAGATGTATTGAGGAACGAACCTAATTTACAATAAAGCCCAGATAAAACACAGAACATTTAAAACATACACTGAACATGTCAGAAAAACCAAAAAGTAAGAGTGACAGAGATGAGTTCAAAACAGAGAAGTCAAAATAAAAACAGGAGCAGCTGGAGATAAGACGCAATTATGGAGTTAAAACACGAAACATCTGAGACATACAATGAACATATCAGAAATACCAAAAAATAAAATAAAAATAATAGAGTAAAATAAAATAAAATGCAATAAA
>JAPTGZ010000022.1:43903-59766 GCA_029814645.1 Fowleria isostigma
CCCTTAAGTAGCTGGGATAGGCTCCATGTGACCCCCGTGACCCTCGTGAGGATAAAGCGGGTTTAGAAAATTAATGAATGAATAATAATGATAATAAGGCCAATACGGGGGGGGGGGATATACAACCTGACATATTGGCCGGCCAATGTATCGGTCTACCTCTAATTGATGCCAACATGCCCCATGTTTTCCCAAATGGATATTGGACATGTGTAGAAGGAGGAGGGTTGCATAAACCAGCCTGGGGCACCAGTGTCTGGTCATCGGATGATCTAACATCATCTGAAAGTCCTCCTCACACACCTTTCTGCCATCAGTGCTGTAAGGGGCTGCATCTGTGTAACTTAACCAAAATGACAAACTGACAAGCACTTGTTAGCTGAAACTGCTGTCTGGGCCCAGGTGTGATGTAGGAGGCATAACTCTAGGCAAGCGTTGGTCTAGTCTGAACCTACTTCAGTCACTGTTCAGGCGTACAACAGAATCTGACACCATCCCTTCAAGAAAACAACCAGCCTTCACAGCTGATACACATACTTTTACCCGCTCTGCTTGATCTGGTGGTTTGTAACTTTTCTGGTTCATTTGAGAAGTTCTTTCTTGTGGAACAATGTGAACTGTAAGCCAACAGGTGAAATCGGCACGGTCCTGTGGACATCCCCTGAGCCTGGCTCTTTTATCTGGGCCGCTTGAGAGGATGATCATCCTAAATTGGATCAAAGTACGAGTTATTTGCAAGGGCAGCCGAGACTTGACGTGTGAATGCCCCGGCTCGCCCAGCAGGGGTCGAGGTCTACTCCACTCCCATGGTCAGATTAAATACTCAATTTAATTATGTCACTGAGCATTAAGTCAGTAACCTTATCAGAGTGGCCCGGCTGTTTAATGGGGCTTTGTGAGCCAACAGATGCACTAAGATTAGGAACAATATGGTGGTGCAAGTCCTGAGCTGAGGGATAAAAGATGGGCTTGGAATCTGATCTGTGGAGCCCCCCACTGCCGAATACTGTAGCACGACCAGGGTGAAGAAGACCCCAAGACAGCAGACACAAATCTAGTCTCATTGAACCTGAAGCACAGTTTTTACTGTATTTACAGTAGGGCTGCATGATATTGGAAAAAAGTGACATTGCGATTATTTTTCAACCTTACGATATATATTGCGATATGAAAAAATACTCAAGAGGATATAATAGTTGTGTGGTGCTGACATAGATAGTCAAACAAATTAGTTGTTGTGTTACCTCTTGTTGTGGCAACAGGTGTAAGACACTGTCGACACGGAACATGTGTTTCAGTATCATTCTTCTTGTAGCTGAAATAATTCCAGCTAACTGACTTTGCTTTTCACTTTGGCACCAAGTCTTTGTTTTTGGTGATTGTTTTTAATTGTTCATTGCTCATTTTTCCATGTTGTTACCAGTGACTCACTGCAAACTGATTAAGAAGGATTGTGAGTGGTAATGTGTGTTTGGTACCCTTGAAATTACTGTCACAGAAAAAGTGATTATTCCACCTCGTGTTTTCTTCAGTTTCTTGTTCACTTTAATGCCTGGCACAAATAAGGTACATTTGTTTGGATAAATATAATGATGAAAACAAAAATAACTCATATTAGTTTAATTTCAGAGCTGATATCTATTCATTTTCCATGGTTTTCTTGATAATAACCAAGATCACATCACTTATTACATCAATATCTGTGACATTGCACTGACAAAAACAGTGTTTTAGACATTAAATGCCTCTTTTTCTGTCAGTTTTAGTTACATGATACACACAGGAGTTAGTACTAGATTGCATAACCATTGTTTTTGATGACTTTTAATGGTTTAAAAATTTTTTCAGCTACAGTAGATGAGAACACATTGAGTTCATTTGCCTCCTACATTTCAGAACCTTTGATGTGACTATTGCACACATACATTGCGATAACGATGACGATGCTCAAATGATAAACTGTGCAGCTCTAATTTACAGTATTTACATATCAAAATGCCTGGATCTTTTTGTCCATCATTAAGTGAAACGGGAAGTTTTCATGCTGTGACCTTCATGTGCTCTGCAATAAAATTCAGTTGCATGACATCAGTGCTTTGATCAGACACTCTGTGCAAATGAGGGTTATGTTAAGACCAAAATCTCATATCCTACTATTAGCATATCACACGTTTTGCACTGAATAGTTTATATAAAATCACCACAAATGGCTGAGTGGTAGATGAATCAGTACACCAGTTTCAATTTCCTGCACTGTAGGTACCTACTGATCGACTTTTTCCAGTTCTGACGCCAATGCTGATGCTGGGGCCTTGTGTATTGGTCGATACCCGATGACAATCCGATATCATTGTTGACTGAAGAAACTCCAAGCCTTACCTGGTGTGGTTCGGCTGAAATACCTCTGTTGTGACTAATTTATTTAACTTAAGAGAAAACCGGGCAATTGATGTTGGTTTAAGTGTATATTATTGGTGTATCGGGCAGCTGTGGTGCAGATGGTATGGCAGGTCGTCCAATGATCAAAGGGTCGGTGGTTCAAATCCTGCCTTCAACTGTCCACATGTTGAAGTGTCCTTGAGCAAGTTACTGAACCCTAAATTGCTCCCAGTGAGGCCTGGTAGTGCCTTGTATGGCAGCAGCCGCCCACTGGTGTATGAGTGTGTGTGAATGGCTTGTAATTTGCAATGTAAAGCACTTTTGCTCTATAAATAAAACTTACTGACTTACTTACTATTAAATTGATGCAGTATTTATTTATTTCCAGATATTTTAGTTGATTGTTAATAGTAAGAGACATAACAAAGCTAATAATAGACTATGTACACTAACTCATTGACCTATTTCTGATTTCAACAGTGATTGGTGACTTAGTTTCTCGTTAACTTCCTCCTCCAGTCAAAACAGCGAGGAAATGAACGGGCAGAAAAACTGGAGCACTTCAACTGTCAGAAAAAAGGAATAAATCTCATATGAGGGATACTTTTAAGTTAAACAGAACAGTGAACACTGATGTGTGTCACTTTGCACTGGATCCATTCGCTATAACAGCAAAATAATCTTTCATCGCATTCCTCAAGTCCCCGCCCTTGGAGTGCAGTGGATAGACAAAATATGAAGGACGGGGTTTGTTGTTACTGTTATTAAACCCGTCTACCTTAAGCAGTACTATGAAGCTAGTCCTAGTTCAAATGTCTGGTACATGCCTCTGTGTGCTGAATAACAACAAACCATGTCATTCATATTTTGTGTATCCACTGTGTTCCAAAGATGTTGATATGTGTAAATGCATATATATTTATTAATTGGCTCAATATTGTTGTTTTATTGAATGATTTGAACTAACATGTAAAAAAAAAAAAGTTATATTTATAGTGATATTTATATAGATAATTTATTTCAATTTTTCAGCTTTTGAGTTTATCTAATTGGTTTTGATGTGTGAAAGAGAATGATTTGCGTGTTTCATTTAAGGTGAAATATGGACAAGGAAGTATTGTCAGCTCCAGATTTGAAGTATTTTATTTAAATAAATGTTAAAAAATAACTGAAACCCCATGTTTTTCTCATGTTGAATCAATTTACATTCGTGCAGCTGCTTGTGTGACCAGTAGAACCTACAAACTGATCCTGATTAATTTACGATCATTTTATAATAGTGAACAAATGCTAACAGACCTATGGGTAAACTAAACAGAGTAGTCTTACATGCCACTGTTTCTAAAACAGGGTATTTTTCTGGACTACTTTAAAAAATAAAAGGCAAAAATTGAGAGTGTACCCAGTTCTCCAGGGACCACTACACCGCTGGTTCAGAAACACCAAATGGACTGGCTGTCATCTCCACCTTCCATACCTGGGATCAGGTTTCGGACAGATTTCCTTTCGCTGGACAGGAGACAGATTCAGTGTGTTCATGTCTATTATCTGAATCAGCAAAGCTCTTTGGGGGGGCGCTGAGGATTTTCTTTGATAACAAGGATAGTGATAAGGCTTCTCAGGATTCTCCGAGGGTTTAATTAAACAGGGTAGCCCGTTCATTATTCAGATCTGGAACAGAGACCCAGATCCACGCAGGGCTGTGGAATGTAAAATAGATTTGGATGTTGAACTCCCTTTGAAGCAGCCAGTGAAGTGCGCTGTAAGAGTGTGAATTATTAACTCAGTCTTGTGCCACATGCGGCTCAGGGTGTGTGTTAGTGTGCGTGTGTGCTCACAAATGTTCCCTCATGAATGAAGCTGCTGTTTGCCTAAGGTCACCGCTGAAGCACGGGCACATGTGATGGGATGATTTACGGAGTACAGTCTGCCTCATGAGGTTCACTCTGACTGTAAAACACAAACACAACTTAAGAACTCATTAATAGTACCAACGCCGATTATGCCTTGTGGAATATTTTTTCTGGACATGAATCAGGTGTTCAGTGATCGACATCAAACCTCAGTCATATCTAACGTTTCCTTTTGGTGGATTGTGACTGATTTGATTTAAGTGAGCTGGATCTGATGAGGATACTCAGCCTCACTGCCACTGCCCCAATGGACTCTTGCGGTACTGCAAAAAAAACCCCAAAAAACCTGTCAAGTACATTTTCCATAGAGAACAATAATAAGGACGTCTTTAAAAGTGCTGACAGGATATGTCAAATTTAAGGATGAGTGATGTTGAATAATAATTGCTGCATGGAGTCAAAACTGGGACTCTGCGTGCATTAGAGTTCTACTTCTCTTTCCCTCTCAGACACATGCATTTATAATGGGCTGAATACACTACAGCTTCTGTGGCTAGCATTGCTAACATTGATATCATAATATTGAAAGTTCAGAGCGTCTGTGTGTGTTTGTGTGTCAACATGATTCTGACCGGTGTAGAAGTTTTTACCTGGACAGTTTGGTACCTACAGTTGAGGAACAGTCCCGACTACACCTTGCCATCTCGCCGACTTCATAGGACCAACATTTTCATAGATATCAAAAATTTTATCAATATGTGCAATACCCCATTGTATGACAGGAAATGAAGATGTAGTATCACGATGCATGATGGGAAATAAAGCTAAAAACCCAAACATTGCATTCATTTAGTCCCATAGTCCTGACATACCGACGCCTGCAGCCATGACCGGATCACACAGACTAAAACAGCTGATTTAAATGATCAGGAACCTCTGGGACATGACGGAAGAACCGGTTCTGATTGCGGTTCCACGCCACTGTCCTGGTCAGACTCGACCTGTTAACCCCCCCTCGAGATAGAGACCAGAGTTCAGAGTATCTGGAAATGGCACTGGGGTGCATGCTAATACTGTGACATATTTGCTGCATTGCATTGTGAGTAATGGACATTTTACTCATTGTGTTCTATTTTATGTGCAGGGGTTCAAGGGGAGGTTATGTTATTGTTTACGTTCATGTGTCTGCTTTACAACGTTTACTAACAATGTCTTACCTCTTTGTCACCATTTTGATGTTAGAGCCCATGAAATTCCATGGGGAGACATGCTAGTTTGATATATTTGATCTATAATGAGTGAGTTTCTCAACCCTTTTTGAACCACGCCCCAGTAACAGCATCATGAGACTAGTGGTGCCCCCATATGGCTGAAAAAATAGTGGGATGTAATTCTACAAGAAGTGGTGGGTTATATAGCTGTGTTGATAAAGCTGTGACAAAGGGGCCTGATGGCCCCCCCCCCCCCCCCCATGGACCTCAATTCGATACGTGAGAGAGGGTGGTGGGTACCGAGTGATTTCTAATGTTTTTAAAACAGTAGGCGCTAACACATCCACACCCGCAACCCCCCCTTACCCCTATGTGCTTGTGCCCCACCGGTTGAGAGCCACTGTGTTAGTCCATTTCACCATGGGGCAGGAACTTGACTGCAGACGCTTGCTTACACTGACTTAATGGTGTAAAAGTGCTAAATTGGTAAATGCATGCTCTAAGTTCATAAACTGTTTACAGCTTGCAAATGTGTTGTAAAGTAGTGTTGCCATATGATCCATTAGTATCAGCTCCACAGTCTTGGTTGAGTTTTTGTGGTGGATATTTCAGTTTTACAAAGTGTTCAGGGCAGGATTTTATTAGACCTCTGTGTAAAGCATTTCCGCACATTGACAAAAGTTATGGTTTTGGGTTTTTTTGGTATGAAGTCTTATTTTCAGCATGCTTGGGAGTGTGAGCTGGGATATTTTTGGGGATTAAAATAAACAGCGAAACGCATCCATGCATTCAACACGAGTAGACGAATTATATCAATGCATTATTCCAGCCTGTAAAACAGTACCAGCATGTAAAAAACAGGAGCAACATGTCATTCAGAAAAATAGATGGTGTGTATGTGGCATGCCTGGCAGTATACCAGATCCCATTCCTGAACAGTGACCCACATTAGGGACCTCATTCATGTGTTGTATCCCACATCAGTCGATAGGACAGTCGGCTGACGTACATCAAACTGACAGACCCCCGTTGGACACATGCTTAACTTGTCATTGTGTCACACTGTATGCATATATTCTAGCAGAACGCACACAGCATGACCTGATGTGTGTGTTCCTCCTGCATACACCCTGTCTCTCACTCACATCCCACTCCAGCCTCCATACATCACTCTGTGTTGCAGAACTCCAGCAATTTCATCCTTTCCTTCCTCTCCACAAATGATTGCTCCTAACTCCAATCTTGACACTTTTCACAGTGCTCATTTTCTCGGTATTCCCTCATGCCTGTCTTATTCATGCTTACTCCTGTATTCATGCATACTCCTGCTCCCGTATCGTTTCCATCTCTGTGTACAGCTCAAACAGCCGTTTGTATAAGGCCCTGGGAGAAAGAGGCCCGGCTGCTCAGATAGGGTGACATGGATGAGAGGGGCTTTGTCACCGCTCTGGGCCTGAGAAGATGAGACCTCCACCTGGGGGAGGTGAGGGCGGAGTGGGCGGGGGAAATACTCTACACATGTACCTTCCTGTTTTCCTCTGTCCTTCTCAAGTCCTTGAAAACACAAATTCTTCCACCTTAACCCATAAAGACCCAAACATCCACCATCTACCAAAACCATCTACTGATCTAAACTGTTCAATACCAGTTGATCCACTAATACATGTAAATAATTGGTGTAAAATACAATTTTTCATCTTTTCATGATCATCAGATATGACCCATTTGGACATTCAGAGGCTCCATAATAAATGTGGAAACACCATCATCTTTTACAACATTGATTCACCGGTAAAACCCATGGAGTTGCATCAATGACAGTGGATGGACACACTGGGTTTATGTTGAGTTAATGACAAATTTTCCTGAACAAGTCACTTTTTCTTCAGTTTTCTTGTTTTTGAAAGAATAACCCTCAACTTTACTTTGAGCTTTTATGAATATCTACGCGATTAGTAGATTAAACTTTGGAAAATACTTGATTTTCACTGAAAAAACACAAAATACAGAAGATAATATTACAATAAAGAGTGCTAAATCACTTAATGATGGTTAAATATAGATAAAAATTCATTTGGGAACTGCCCGGCCTCAGAGGCCATTTACACATAGTGAGAGATTTTTGAAAAGGGAGATTTTTTTCTTTGTTTGTTGCTATTGTTTACATGACAATGATAGGGAGGCACACTGAAAACAAAAGTTTCATAAAAACTCTGGCCAAAGTGGAGATTATTGACGGTGTAGATATAGGGGGCTATATAAACGCAGAATTTTCCGGAAACAAACAAGTCTGCACAAGGTTATTTTTTTTAAGCGGAAAGGGGGGTAAATCTCTGTTTTCAAAAATATTGGGCTACTATAAACACAGCCTTTATCTCCTCTCATTGTAAAGCATTATCTCATGATTATGAATGGGTATCACTTGAATCTGATCAGTTCTGGTTCGCTGTGAAAACAAGACGTGCAGGTTCTACAGAACGTGGTGGTCACACGGATGCAGATTTCCACTTGTAACTTGATACTATTTGACTCTTTCTAAAGCTTTCATCTAAATTTGTTGAATGCAGGTCCAGGCTTGTTCCTGCTCTGATTACACATCATCCACAGAATCTCAGAGGAGATGGTGAAGCAGATAAAAAGCAGTTAGACCAACATCTACATGATGTCATTATTTCATATTTCTTTGAGTGGTAGATTCATTATGGGCTGAGAGTGAGGACTGCATTTTTCCATTGCTGGTAAATACATGGCTTCACATTAAAATAATAGAGTAGAAAGGCTTTATTGTCATTGTGCAGAATACAGTGAAATGCTACGTGGTGCATTGGAAAAAAAACAAGAGTAGCACTCATAATTGTATTGTCTGATGTTCTGTACAACATCACAGAGGCTCTCTTCTGTTTGTTCTACCCTATTGAAATGGAATCACTTCTATGTATTTACTTGCAGTTGAAAAAATGACAATGTAGAAATACTTAATGATGCATAATTTTGACACTAGCGAATGAACGGCATCGGATTCAAAGCTTTGACTGAATATGTCTGATTCCACTGGTCTACAGTTTCTCAGAAAATGTCTGCTTCAGACATTAAATGTGCTAAATCTACATACTTTAAGCAGATGAACTAGAAAACAAATGACAAAAGTGCTGTTAACTCATGTTTTCAATATATATGATGGTGTGTTATTCCACATATGTTAGTTTATGTACTTTTATGCAGTGGATTTATAAATGTTCCACTAATAGAACCTGTAAAGTCTATGTATTGTCAGTACAGACATTGTTTTGAAGTAGATCTGGTAGCTCTGTCACTAATATGTATTTTAAATAGAACCAATTCTCTCATGAGTTCTCAGAATTTTACATTTTGGTCCAAGACTGTATCTGTGAAACTACAACCAACGAGCACTTTGGACTCAATTTTTCTTTTATTAATGACTCAAATTTAGTAAAGTCTAACTACTTTTATCATGGAAGCATTTGACTTGTAGACCAGCGTTCTTTAAGGAGGGCAATTTCAGTATACCAACACTGCAGTACTTTTCTCATTTATTTTCTTTCCTTGACCATACAGCTAAATGGAAACTTTTGCACATGAATGCCACACTGTGGTTTTGCTCCAACTGGCCTGGGCCTCATATACTGCACATATATGGGACTGTAGTGGCTATGGAGATGCTAAGTAAAGACTGCAAGACCTGTCACTGCTCTGCTTTGGGCTGCTTATTTTCTTGATGCTATGAATTCAAAGAATATGGGTTGTGTAAGTGTCACATTAGTGCAGATTATTAGCAGTTACAGAAAGTCTCTTTTAATATAACTGACATTGGGGCTGCAACTAACAATGATTTTAATAATTGATTAATCTATAGATAATTTTAAAACTAATCAATTCATCGGATAAAAACAAAAGACTCAATTTGCAGATGTCAGCAATGATTACATCCCTGCAATGGCATTGGGTATAGTTAATGAGCAGTACCCTGCTATATAGACTTGTTATGACTGGTTCTAGTCTATCCAACAAGTGTCGCACATATTATTTCAGTCAACAATAGGTAACGTTAGTCTGGTGGACTGATAAATGCAGATGTTATAATTACAACAATTGTTTCTAACTAGCTAGCAGGCTAAAGTAATCACATAATACAATACAATCCAACTTGATTTATAAAGCACTTTAAAACAACTGCAGTGGACCAAAGTTCTGTACAGAAGGTTCAATGCACAATAAATATATTACAAAAAGCATTAAGAATCAATAAAATCAACAAATTAAGAAACAATAAAATCAACAAATTAAAACAAGTTCAAGTACAAAAGATAAGAACATAAACACACAACAAAATGACAACAATGCAAGAGAGTTAAAATATATATAACCACATAACCATGGTAGGCTATCTTATCTCATTATGTTCCCGTTGCCACAGCAGCCCCATTTTTCTGAAAAGTACTATGCCATGAGATTTTGGCCATTTTTTCCCTCCATATTCAAGTTGTATTATCTAAATGGTTGACTACGTTGGGGCCAAACGGGGCTGACAGGACACCAGCAACTGAAGCCTCAGTCATGCTGCTCTGTGTTTTCCTCTGTTAAACTAGACAGTGTGCACATGAACAATACTAATGAGATCAAGACCCAGCAAATCGACTGATAAATTTGTTGCCAACTGTTTTAAGAATCGATTTGGATTTATTTAATTGATTCGTTGTTGCAGCACTATGTGAAATAAATGAAATGTTATTTAATCTTACCTTTTTACTTAGCTTTTGTAAATACTGGCTGGAAAAACTAAAATTAACACAAAAATAGATAAAACCTCAACTAACATTTGTTAATTCTGCAAAATTAAAGCCACAAAAATGTAGTGGAGAAATCACTTCAAAGATTACATGACAATCTTTAGAGATTCAATCATAATCTATGAACTGAATCACAGTTTCCTCACCTCTGTTAAAGAATGCTGAGTTACAATGGGCGGCTGTGGCTCAGCTGGTAGAGCGGGTCGTCTGATGGGTGCATGAATGGGTGAATGTGAGGCATTGTAAAATGCTTTGGGCACCATAAAAGTGTGAAAAAGCGATATATACAGACCATTTACTTTTAACAACCAAGCTTTTTGTCTTGTTTTCTCTGGTTTTTGGAAGTTGGGGCATGACTTTAATTTAACTAAAACATCTGTGTAAATCAGATTCACTACAAATAGGAGTTCAGAGGCTGAGGCAGAGGCCTGATGGTAATTCTTTACCATTATTTCTTGAGCAACAGGAAAAACAACCCATTACATAAACTGTGCAAAACTTAACACTTTAGTGCATACAGACTTTTAAGTATTGTTGTAATTAAATTGAAATAAACTCCTAAATGCATTAAACTGTGATGACGACATTAATGGTACAAACTGCAAGTTAGTGCAACACTGATGCAACAGCAAAGTTCAACACTGTAAAAAAAAAAAAAAAAAAAAAAGTCAGCTGAATAAGAACGTTTGGACTGCTGGCATTTATATGATGGTACATAAAAATGAATTAAATTTGCATAATTCAGGAAAATGTCAATGAGAGCCAGTCTTTCTTACTACCTTCACACTGCCTCTGCTCTTCCAGGTTTACGTCAGTGTTTTACACACTCCGTATCTCTGTTAACACTTTTACAACTAGCTGGAGTTTTAAAATATTTCCATTTTGGAGAGCGCTCAGGAAAAATCCAGATTTGGCCTCAGGAAGATGCTTGTCTAAGAGACAAACAGGTGGATTTAAATATCACTGTGTTCATGCATGTGGACCTTGTCTGAAAGCTTTGAGAAACACTTAACATCCTGAAGTGCTTTTGCAGGCAGCTGAAGCACTTTCACGAAGCCAATGTACGCTTTGACAACATGGCACGGCACACAACAGGAAAATGGCACCCTGTGAAAAGCTGCCAGTATAACCGCACCCCACAAAAACATACTCATTCCCAAGGCCTTTAACTCCTAAGCAGCTTTGGAACTCTTTGAGTATTTGGACATTTTACATTGAATATCAAGTGCACTGCATGTGTCACAGCTTCTGGAAAATGGAGCCCAATTGTGTAAACATCTCAGCAGAAGACAAAATAAACAGAGTTCACTGCCTTTGCATTTTCAGTGACTGCACACCTGCACATTCTTGTGCACATGTGTGGAAAATGACAGAATGTTCTTTGCGTGCCATTTGCATTGTTTTGCATCCGTTGTTGTAAGGATTTGTATGGCATAGGAATACTTTGCTTGCAGCTTAGAAAGAGGTGGTCTGCAGGCCTGGTAGCCCCCTTCTCCTGCTCCCTACAGGGGTAAAAAAGGCCCAAAGTGGTCCAGCCTCCTTTGTTTCTTTTGTTGAAGAGCAGCCTGAAAAGACCAGCCAACCAGAGAGGAAAAAAGTGGGGGTTAGGACTGCAAGGAGAAGAAGGAAGGGGGGAAAGGAGGATGGAAGTGTCTGCTCCTCTGTCTGACAGTTGGAAAACAGCTGGTGTTGACTGCACACTCCTGTCTGCGTCCTCCGAGGACAGACAGGTGAGTGGGAGGGGTCCAAGAGGGAGTGTCCACCATCTGCAACGCCATCATTCAGACTCTGGCATCCAAACAACCCCTTTGAAGATGAAACTTATTCATTTCAACTTCCCCTCAAAGTCAATTTAAAGTTTTCTGTTTGAAACTGTATCAGTGGATTTCAACCTACACACACATTCCCCCTCAAATTTAAAATAAACGCTCAAAGTATTAGAATTTAATTTCAGCTCAAAGTGGAAATGTGATTTAAGTTTTTGTAAACTCTGTCAGGTTAGAATTGGGTGTGGTTTAGACTGGTCATACGTTGTATAATATTTTCCATAATCCCTCTCAGTTGTCTCACCCACATGACGGGCTGATATTTAACCATGGAGCTCAACACAGACACACAATAAGAACTAAACGTCACATTTGTTCTACACATGTTCCAAAATATTGTTGTATGTCATGGATATTTTGAAATAAAATGCCAAATGTAATTAAGTTATGTTAATCTTTGGTTTTACTGATGATGAAATACCAGATTCAGACCATTTACTGTTAAATAGATACTCTTTTGTAAGAAGGTCTAACATATGGTGCTAAGGAAATGGAAGATAATGTATATTTTCTTTTTATAGTTGAACTGCACCTCTGTCCATTAAGTTGTCTTAAAATTCTTGTACATTTCCTGTAACTTTTTGTCACTTTCCTTGAAATGGCCTACTGGTGATATCTTGCTACTTAATTCTGTCTGACATGACTGTGTGGGGACATAAACAAAAAACTGAATTTCATAACAACTAGGGGTGTAACAGTACAGAAAAATTGTGGTACAATTTCAATATGTTTTCAATACAGTGAAGATATAATTTAATTTTTAAAAACTTAACTGATAACCAATCTTCATGAAATGATGCCAGCACACCGCTCTTGTTTTGATGACTTGTCTCTCTTCATTGACATAACTGACAGAATCATAGACCTTAAAGCAGATTGAGGGTCTTCAACTCTGTCTTTGAGCTGCCATACTGTTTCACCTTCAGCATGTCGATGGTGGTGGACCGCTTAGACGTTCATCTAGGATATTAAATATTACACATGGGCTCTGCTTGCGCCCACCCTGATCATACTGTGTGTGTTCCACTTCAAGCTTTATGTGAAAACTTAAGGCAAGTGTTTGTGCTCTTCACATAGGCTACATGTACACTTTTCTATTGTATTGAGGGCCCCAAACCAAAACTGTTCAGTACAAATGAGTGCCCCGTTATACCACTATTAACTACTAAAGTCTCCCCATTCATTCTTGCCTTGCTGGACCACTGCTGCTCTTACATATTTGTGCAGTAGTGACGTAAACCTATAGTTAGATTTTATTTAAGGTCTTCTAACTTTTGCATTTTATTAAACTTGTTTTCTCTGGTGATGGTGTAGCTCACATTACTAGTTGATAAGGTGTCGCTTGAAATGTCAACCACTGTCTGAGTCTGAGAAATGGCATAAGTAGCTCTTTTTGACTACATTCTGTAATCGTGATGAATGTAGGGTTTTACTCCAATCTTTGTAGTAATAAGATGCTCAACTTTGACATCATATTTTTACTATGTCAAGCCAAATGTCCAGAGGCTTTAGGGGCTGACAGTCAGTGTGAAATCCGTTTTGTTCATGTTGAATCGTGCTTTGCTTTGCGTGGCTGCCGTCAGACAGGTGGCCATTCATCTTGGCTTATGATTTCAGATGAATGGGCTTACGAGTGCTTGAAATTGAATATCATCGACATGACGTCACATTGGCGCTTGCTTGCTGTGGCTTCTGACTCCAGAGGCGACAATACAAGAAGCATCTGCTGTGCTGACACAAGCCGGGTTTTCTTCATCGCTTCAGTCCAAGTGTGTGTGTGTGTGTGTGTGTGTCTTTTTTTCATGCCCTGCAGACAGGCGTGAAAAGCAGCATTCTGAAATACCGACGGCCAACTGTTGCCAAGTGGCAACCATGAAAGCTCTTGGAGAACAGGGAGCGCTCAGTTTCCCCAGAAATGCCCTTTTTCTCAAGACAGCTCCCCCTAAATCGACTCCCCCGCCCTCCCCCCTTTTTACTCCCTTTAAACGCCTGGGGGGGAGGGACCCTCTGGCCTGGGAAATGGGGGGTTGCTAGGGAAAGCCAAAGACGAATGTTGAACAGGCATGTCAAAAGTTCAGGACCTTGGCCTGCTGCTGGTGGACTCCGCATGTAAAGGACAATGTTCCGGGGTTTTCTCAAAGCACCTATAGGGTTAGGGTTGGTATCCAAGCTGGAAACCACCACTCTGAGCTGAAGAGCAGCCATGGCCTTTGAAATAATACAGAGGCCTTTCAGATTGTCTCATTAACAGTGGTCATAAATTAGGGTTATGTAATCCTTCACTGTAATTACATTAAAAGAGTCAGTGTCATCTCAATTAGCTGGTGATAACTGTGAACTATGCAGTGAGGTCAGCGGTCAGTCATTATTAGTGTCGGTCATTTGGTTGTATTTGACGTGAGTTGACTTTCACTTTCAGCAAAGTGTAGAGATGGGTGATGAGTATTGAATTAAATTTTTTTGTTATTGTTAACTACTTTGTCAAATAAAATGCTAAATATTTCCGTGTTTATTTGTAGAAGTCAGAACTACAACCACAACTGTCTAGTTGAATAAAGTTGCAGTCTTTCTTATTTGCTTATAAAGAAGTTGAACAATAGAATCTTTTACATCGTTTTCCATCTCATTTTCATCTTTAGGTTAAAACTTCATCTTTAAACTGGGAGTAAATAGTGATTCCTTTTAATTTTATCATGGTAGTTGTCATCATCAACCCCTATGAAAAGTTTTATTTTACATTTTTGGTCACATGTCCCAGCCCCATCCTAAATGATGACACCAACAGAGAAAGGCAGTGTTTGGGTGGTGGGTTCAATGGCTAATCTAAATTAACTATGATGTTTCTGTGTTTTAATGGACATTTTATTCGATTTATTTCATACTTAAGAGAAAGTATTTCTTATCGGCAGCATGGCATGTGAGCTCCTTAGATTTTTTTAGTTTGGTTTTTTTTGTCTTGTTTGCACTGCAGTATTATGTATTTAACTACAACCCTAAAACCAAGGTCAACTTTGAGCTGAACTCTCAGTACCATTATACCCCTAGATAATAAGTTGGTTATTTGTATATTTCATTAGCAGGCTTTGCATATTCAAGTTTCTTGTCATGATATG
Source organism: Fowleria isostigma (assembly GCA_029814645.1). NCBI lineage: Eukaryota > Metazoa > Chordata > Actinopteri > Kurtiformes > Apogonidae > Fowleria > Fowleria isostigma. The sequence goes on from JAPTGZ010000022.1 coordinate 59,094, forward strand.
ATCTTAACTTTGCTTACAGGACTAACAAGACTAACCTAAGTCGAGTGATTGATGAACATGTTGACATTGAAAGTGGGAGTCTAATATGGCATTAAGGCGAGGCCAGACAATAATGTACATTCATTCATTCATTTTCCATACCCGCTTTATCCTCATTAGGGTCATGGGGGTCGCATGGAGCCTATCCCAGCTGTACATGTATATAAATTATTGTTAGCACAAGTAAAGTTTTGTCAAAAATATGTGTTTCCTCTTAAAAATGCACCTACAAACCTATTTTTCTCCTACAAACCAGTTTTTCGCTTTTACAAAATGTCTGCATTTACAAAACTTCTCTGTGGTTGTGAGCCGGTGCTTGGTTCCAAGTTCTGTAAATGAAACTAGGTCTGTTTACGGATCTCGGAACTGGTTTTGAGAACTAAACCAACTTCACTCTGCTGGATAATAACAAGTGGTGTAATTTAAGGTGAAATAGACACATTATGGTGGTACTTTACATTCACTCTGTTGTACTGAATGAGGCCACGTCTGTCCATCACCACTAATGCTTCCTGTCTGGACCAGGACTGGACACGCCTCTCATCTAACCACGCCCCCACATCAAAAAGAGTGTTTTGTAGCCGCAGAAAAGTGTTTTGTAAAAACAATAAAGGGGTTTGTAGAAACAAAATAA
>JAPTGZ010000022.1:59866-72794 GCA_029814645.1 Fowleria isostigma
ATGGAGTTGGATCAATGACAGTGGATGGACACACTGGGTTTATGTTCAGTTAATGATATATTTTGTTGAAAAAGTCATATTTTCTTCATTTTTCTCTGTTTTTGATATAATGACAATCACTTTTAATCTGAGCTTATATGGACATCAACACCATCATTGAATTAATTATAGGAAAATACATGATTTTTTGCATTTTCTGAGTGCAGAATACAGAGGATAATATTGCATTATAAATGGTGATAAATAGCTTAAGGAAGGTCAAATGGAGAGGAAAAAATCATTTGGGAACTGCCACGAAAGTAGCAGTGGGTCTTTACGGGTTTACTATGCTTTAAGAAGCTGATGAGCAGACTCCAATATGAACTTGTCATTATCATCATCATCATCATCACTGACTGAATTGAAGTCTTTGACATTTGTTACATCTTGGTTCTGCTATCACCACCTAAATACCAGAGTTTTTTAATCCTTTTAATCACTACTTGCTGAACTAGGCAACTGTCAGGTATCAGGGTTTCCACAGGGTCTTACAAAGTCTTAAAAGTTTATCTGCATTTAATGCCTTCAAAAAGTCTTTAAAATGTATTAAATTTGATAGGATAGGTCTGAAGTAATGTTTCCTTAAATGTAATAAATGTCCAAGCTGCAAAGAAACTAACGTCATTCAACTGAGTTCCACCTGTTCCAACCCGACAATTTATATTAAAATTAGGGACCAATTATCGCTAACGTTACAGCTCCCAGTGAGAAATGTGTCTGAACATTCAGCCCAACACGCATGTAGCCATTAGTTGTGCATGTCACCCAAGAAAACTGACTTTGGAAACTTTAAGAGGCGGCTCACAAGCGAAAAGTAAGTATAGGGAAGTGCAAATTGAATAATGCCTGGTTGTAGAAAAGATCATTCTCAACCGGGTTGACATAAGTGGAAGGAAATTTGTTTTCTTGTTAAAGGGGTAATAGAAATACTATTTAACAGTTTATAAATTACAACCATCTTAGGCAAAATCCCTCTATTGTCTCAGGCTCAACAGTATTTGAACCATCCAACTCTTCTTCCAGTTGGTTCAGTGAAGCCTCTCCTGCGTTGTGTTGTTATGTAATATGGCCTGCGTTGTGTTGTTTCCAGTGTAATATGGCCTCTATATTTCCGATAGTTTAGAGAATGTTCCCATCTCCTCCTCTGTCCATATGTTTCTGCCTCTTCAGTGGAGCAGGACTGACATTTCACTTCAGTCACCTTCAGTTTCCTCTACGCCATCAAACATAAAACTTTTCCACCTCTGCCAATTCACTTTATTATATTTTGACCTTTTAGAGTTTCCCATAAAAGCTGTTGTAATTAATATTTCCAATAAATGGGGTGAATGGAAACACACTTAATGAGTCATGTGAACTAAAGTCAGTCAAATAGCTGCTGTGTAATGGCTGTTTTTTTCACATCCAGTTTGTATGGAGGCTGATTCACAGCTGCTACACCCAAAACCACAACCAAACAAAACCAAACTTAAGCAACTGCACCAATAACCGAACTTATGCAACTTTATTATGTGATTTTTTTTCCTCTTTTCCAATTCACTCATTTTTGTTTGAAAGCAGACATTAGGTTAACTCTGATTTTATTAATGCTACATGAAAGGTTGAAGGAATATATATGTAAGTTGTGCTTCTACAAAGACAGCTTTAATCTCGGTTGCCCAAGGGGATCTTGTCCTACTCCAATATTCTACCAATATTACAATATTCTGCCTGTTATTAAATGTTTTATGTATTTGTAGATCCATTGTGATCTATAAGTTGTAATTAGGGATGTAAATAATTAATCGACTATCAATTAATTGTCAATAGGAATTTGATCAATTAAATTACAATAATTATCAATTAATTGCCATGTTGTGGCGTGGCAGCTGGTCATCTATCCAGATTGTGGCGTTAATGGGTTAGAATGGGTTTAGGGGTGGAGCAAAACACAGACTGGCTTGTCTGTTTATCCCACATGCTACAGTTAGAAGTTGTGTAAATTTGGTGTAAGTTCTGCTGTGTAACAGAGGCAGCCGGTAGTTGGACATCCAATGCGTGTCAAGTTTCACTTTCGGTTTGTGCCTGTTGTGGTAGTTAAGGCAATTACAGAGCGCACTATCATGTATGTACCTCTACACACATGTAATGTACATGTGCAAATGATGAACTGAAGCAGAACATTGTCAAAATTATACTTATTTTTCTTAAGAAATGTCAAGTTCATTGTTTTAAAGGGTAGCTTATAGATGTAGATATTTCCATAATGTAAGAACATTTTGGAGTTGACATCATTTATATTATTATATTATAATTTTACTGGTCTGGCCCACTGCAGACCAGATTTAGCTAAATGTGGCCCCTGAACTAAACTGAGTTTGACCCCCCCTGCTATAAAGTAACTGTGCATTTGCTTTGTTTCCTCCTCGTCAGACCGATACCTTTTGGCTTCATCCAAAAAAACTCAACGTTCATTGAAAGTCCAAATGTGATTTTTAACGTGAGAGAATTGAATCAGGAGTCCATTGTGTTCTCATATGTCTCACACTCTGAATAGAGTCGAGCCTGATTGGATTATTCACTGCAGGAGAGAGACTGTAGCCCAGTCGACTCTAGGTTTTGGCGATTTGACTCGTAGCTTTCAGCAAATAAAAATCAGAGCTAGACGAGGGTCTGCCGGGCCTGTTACTGTTGGACGGGTCCTGTGACCGTCCGAACTCTGACTGTTATTGGAGAAGACAATCCCCATTTTGACGCTTAAGTGTTATCCGTCCAGCTACTCCAAACCGCCGGCTAGAGGAGGAAACAGGAGAAGTAGTGTATTTGTTGAACTAGTGTTTTTATGAGTGAACATGCCGCTCATTCCTGTCGGTGCTCGGCCAGGCTCCGGACTGACGTTTTTTTCCTCAGGATTATCTGCTGGGGCCTGCACAGTGCCTTTCCTCCGCTGAGTTGTGACGCGCTGACGGCAGAGTTCAGGCTCTTTAGTCACAGTAATGAGAGTCACCCTCAACCCCCGCAGGTCAAAGGAGGAAATCTGTCTTTTGGTTTTAGATCGGATGATTTCGGTGTTGGAGTTCAGCTGGCGAGGCATCAGTCAGTCGCCTTGACACCGGAGTAGAGCTGGGTGAAAAAGCCAAAAATATCATCAGCATAAAAAAATGTTTGTTGATATCAGTAAGGATCACAAGTTCAACACTGATCTGAGTGAAAGATGCCAGAGCTTTTGTGATTTTATGAAATTTTTATGGTCCGAAAATAACAATAACTTGGATAGATGATTAATCGATACTGACAAATGGACTTTATTAGAAACTTTATAACTGTTAAATTGTACTAAAGTAAATAAGTCTGGATCACTGAATGTCAAACTCTCAGTTTAATCTATACTAGTGATACTATCATAATAAACTGGATGTCAACATGAGTAGAACAATATTATTCAACTATTGTGTTTCCTCAAAGTCTATAATTCCAGCAGAGATGCCTGATATGACTTCTACTGATACTGATCAGCCATCTGGGCCAGAACCATTAACCATTGTCTTTACTTCCCAAGCATCAAAACATCTTAGAAATGTAAGAATGTAAAGGTAGAACAGTTAAAGCAAGTCTAATTCACACTGTATAAGTGTTTTAGTTGACATTGGGTTAATGTTAGTCATATCCACCACTCGGTTATATACAATGAGATGTTACTATGAGGATTAATATTTGGGAAGATTTCAGACACTGGCCTAACAATTTATTATATCTCCAAAATCAAGTTTTGATGATGTAATGGTATATAATATTTTATCCCGAACACTGCCGGCAGATCTGCCTGATCTCCTCTGTGTTTTGGTAATAGCTAGAATAGGTATGGTTGGGTTTTGTTCTGTCTTGATAAGCAACGTAGGGGACCCTTAGTGGAAGAACCCTATGGTTTTTAGCTTCTCTATCTATATTATAAAAGCCAAGTAGCCTCTGTGTATGTGTGTGTGTGTGTGTCTGGGGATTCACACAACATCTGTACACAGCTGACTGCTGTAGTTTGTCATACTTTTGTATTTTAGGTCAAGGAACAGACTAGAGAAAATGGCAAGTTTATTCGGCTGATATTTTGGGAGATATTAGTAATTTTGGAATACAATAGCCTTACAATCACCTTGCTGTACCCAGAATGGTTTGGCGGTGACTGCTGGACAAATGCGGTACAGCATGGATGAATACACAACAGCATAAAAACGACCATATCTAGAACCTGTCAATCACCATGGGTCAACACACTAGAGGGTATTATAAGTCATCCACATGGGGGCGCTTTAGTTGAAAATTAGTCTTTTAGACATAACTCAAGCAAGGATAGGACGACTGAGGTCAAATTTAGTTCATACTGATTGTCCTCCAAATGTCAATTTTCTGTCTACCTTCGAGACTTCATATGGGTTCATTTTCATCCACTAGGTGGAGTTTTGTGGAACAGAACTGGTTCTCTGACATTATTCTGCCACTATTAAGTAGATGTAGCACAAAATGAGTTCATATTGATTGTCTTACAATTATTGTTGATAGATTTACATATAGCACAGCATATAGTGAAAGCCTTGTTGAACTTATTTTTTTATAACACTAACTTGACATGTAGAAAAGGCGAGTTTTACTTAAAAAAAAAAAGGTTTGTTTTTTTTTTCCCTCCAGTGATGCTACTGTAATAAAGCATAGAAAATGTGGCGTGGATGTCTCATAATTCTGTCACCTATGATTTAAAACAGTTAAGAAAAACCTCATTGACTCAAAATACTTGTTGAATTGCAGTTGTTAATAGTCATACTGCATAAAACATTAGGAGTGAGTTCTTTCCACCTAATTCTACTTGAGAACACAAAACAAACTCGAGATGGCTATCAATAATAATAATTACTGTGCTGGAGTAAATACTTATATTTTTGTCTTTTTTCAGTGGTGGCCTCGTGCCAGGCCTTTACCCTGATTCCCACGTAAAGGAGATTTCCACTAACAAGGCGTGCTTTCTAATGCTGTAAAAGAGGTGTGTATGTGTGTATGTACACTGGCTGAAGATCTGCCTGTTCACTCAATAGTGTCTTTTTCAGGCCGTCTCTGCCTTTTTCCCAACATCCCTTTTGCATAAGCCCACTGGAGATCCGCCTAAACCCGTAAGAGATAATCCTGCTTCTGTGCCAGTGAAGGAGTGTTGGGAGACGATAGAGGAGAACGTGAAAGAAAATGGAGAAAGACAGCGGGGGGTATTGTATGTGGAGTTGAAATGGAGAATTAAATTGAATTCAAGAGTCATAACTGGAGGAGACTTGATGGGATTCATAAAGTAAGCACAGAAATAGAGAACTCTATGCCTTTCAGCTTTCTCATGCCATCATCTTTCACCTCAGAGCAACTTGTTTTTCTGGCAGGGCCGCTGAAACCAAAGGGTTTTGTACCTTGTATCCTAGCAATGAGAGAGGATTGTGTAGTGGGACGGTGTGTGTGGCGCTCGGAGGCTCTGGGGCTGACACTGCCCGCCTTGGCCTCAACTGAGAGCTTTTTTCAACACAAAAACGGATGTAGGCAGTCAAGACACAGGTCTGACAGGAATTTCAATGGGAATGAGCTTCCCACAGCATTTAGTGGACGGCAGCGATTCCAAAAAATACAAGATGTTTGAACGTCAGTGTCTGTGTTCGTTACTACAGCAGGAGTGTTGAGCTCGTTTAAGTTTTTTTTGCGTCTGTGTGTGGGGTCCGGCTGTGGAACAGTTTGGGGGTTCAGTTAAAGCAACACTCCAACAGCATACAGCAGTTTAAATTAGGATAGAAAGAAATGGTTTTAAAACAATATGAAGAAGGAGGACTATGAAGGTCATGTGGTGTTCTTCTCCTTGTTTTATTTAGTTTTCTTTTTTACTTTCTTCTTCTTTGTATATGTGTGTTTTGTTCTTCGATTTTCATTTGCTTTTTACTGTATTTATTGACATTATTTATTCGATATATTTACATTTTTTTAAACTATTCCCTTCGGTGCCTATGATCTGTTGTTTCAAGATTCAAGAAGTTTATTTTGCCATTTATTCATGACACATAGGAACTCTTGTGCTCTCACTCTTAGAGTCAAATAAAAAGGACACAAGACAGACACATAATTCTATAAAAACAAATAATTATACACATACACATAAAAATATATATGTATATAAAAAAAGTGCATAAAAACCTATACAAAACCTTATGAGAACTTTTTAAGAACCCAGGAGACAATAAATAAAATAAAATAAATACAATAAAATACACTGCAAGAAGGAGGAGGTAGTCAGTTCAGACATATCTAGTATCTAGTATTTTTCTCTTTATGGGGTGCATTTGTGTCCTGTACATTGTGTTAAAGTTAGTTTTGGTGTTCTAACGCATGTTCACAGCTGAAATAATTGCAACCATACATGTTTAAGTAGTGAAACTGGAGGTGGAAGCAAATAAATTTTACTTGTTCTTACTCCCTTTCAGGCTACTTGGGTTGTATATCAGTAGTGAATTGCTGTAAATATTCATGTATTATGTATATTATGTACACCTGTTTACAACAAATTCTCTATGTATATCTGTGTACATATAATGAAATGTATATAATAAGTATTGTACATGGAGTGCAAGCTTTAAATAAATAAATCAGATCAAATCAAATCAGTTCATGAGCCACATTCTCCCAATATAATGTGAACTGGACTGGACCAGTAAATTAATAACATAATAATATAGAAATAATCACAACCAAACTTGTCAATGTGTTTTATTGTGAAAAAAGTCAAATTACAACATGGAAACTTTTACATTTATAAACTATCCTTTTAAAAATTGTGAATAATATGAACAGCTATGACAAAACTGAAATTTATGAAGAAAAATAAGTGCAATTTTAACTATATTATGCATCTGCTTATGATTTTCAAATATGTATTAAAACTTACAGATCACAATGGTTCTGCAAATACATATAACATTGACTAACAGGCAGAATATTAGTTAAGTTAAACTTACTTCTCTTGGGACATTTTTAGTTTGTCATATTTTTTGTGAAAGGTTAGTTTGTAAATTTTAATATTTTCATGTAATTTTACTTTTTTACCCTAAAACAAAGAGGAAACATTTGGAGTCGTCATTATTTTATAGGTTATTATGATGGTATTTGACTGATCTGACCCACTAAAGACTAAAGTAGTGCTTGATATGGCCCCTAAAGTCAAACAGTTGACTGTTTATCTTGAGTGTCATCTTATCGGCTGGATTGGACCCTTTTGGGGGGGGCCGGTTTTGGTCCCGGGGCCATATGTTTGACACCTGTGGCCTCCAGTAAAGTCCTTCATCGCTGTCTGTTCTGGCCTTAACTGACTCTGAGGGTCATGTAAGGAGAATACTGATGTATCCCTTCTCCTCTCTGTGTTCCAGGTCGAATCCAGAAGGATGTGTTTTTAAAGCCGAGCTGCTGGGAGGTCAAGAGGTGACATGCCTCTGTGAAACGACACTGAAAACAAATGGTGAGGAGCACATCTGCACTCAGTTATGTTACCTGAAGAGTCCACAGCATGTGTATGTGTAAGCCACTGAACCTGTATGATTTTATTTTTGAACTCATTAAACCAATGTATCGGTTATTTCAACACACTGAATATTAGGATGTTTGATTTCAATAGTGACAGCGGTGTATTAGAGTCCACTTCACCCACTTCACTGCACAAATAAAAGGCCCTAATTTGTTTAGAACTGATTAATAAACTACCACTACTGACTCCAAAGTAATGTGATTGGATTTTAGTAATCGGATTGAACCAAATCTTGAAAATAGGTTCAAAAGAATGGAAAAAATGAAGGCTAAAGGATAAAAATAATCACAAAACAACAAACAAAAATAATATTTTGTATAGTTTTAAACATGCAGACATGGACATGAAATTCAATGGTTCCATATATCAACACATAACTGGATAGGAAAAAAATGCATAAATACACAGGAAGAAGACAATATTAATACGCTACAAATATTATCATGTTGTATTCTGTTTTTCACTATACAGTTTTTTCTAATCCAGTAGGGTTTAAGAGCTTTTTTTTTAAAGAGCTTTTTCATATGGGTGCTTGAAATCCTTAAAAAGGCTTGAATTTTGAATTTCAAAGTTGTGTTTTCAAGGTCTGAAAAGTGCTTGAATTTTAGTCCAAGTGCTTGCAGTTCATTTATTTATTTTTAATATTTGCTCTACCAGGTTAGATTGCAAACTGAAGCTAAATACAGAGAAGTGGTATATTTGGAAAAATAAAGGTTAATGTCACATTTTTATCTGAATCTTTGTCTCAGGGCGAGTGTGTCTGAAGAACACCAAGTGGCTTCCCTTCTTTTGGATAAAACTTTGTTTTACTTGAATTTCTAAAGTTTTTGCTCGAACAAAACATATTTTAGATGTTTATAAGGAAATACAATGTACATTATTGTGATAAAAAGTGGAAAAAATTCATCATGAGTATATGTATTCCTGTACATATGGATTTTTTAAGGTGCTGTGCTGGAAAAAATTGAAAATGACCCTTAAAAGTGTTTGAAATGTGCTTTAATTTGACCTCAGAATTTGAATTTGAAAATGTGTATGAACCCTGTAAGAGGAGCCTTTTAGCCCAACCTGTGGAGTCAATCAGCTGATCCTTCACTTTGATCAACATGTGAAGTTTTTATTGAATGAGAACATCTAAGTCATAGCTGACAAACAGTGGAGTCAGAGGTCCAGTTTGTTGTTCTTTTGCTGAATTAAATGCTACTTCTGTTTTTTTTTCTCCTTTCTAAATCTGTGCTGTCTTGTCGTCCCTCAGCTCTGCCGCCATGCCTCCGGGGACGGTGTGTTGTGGTTCGGTGTCGGCGGTCCGGAGGCTGCTGTCGGTCCTGTTCGTAGCCGTCGCCTGGTCCCTTAGCTCGTTACCCGCCGTCGTCCGAGGATCGGACTCCTCGGCGCTCAGCCTCTATCCCACCTTTATCAGGAATGACACTGTGTTCGAACACCTGGCCCTGCATCCGGACCCCAGCGTGGGCCGGGTGTACGTGGGGGCCCGGGACCACCTGTTCCAGTTGGACAGACACCTGCGACCCGAGCTCCAGGACGACACTGGACCTGTGACGGACAGCAGGGACTGTCTGCCCCCGGTCACCCTGAGTAACTGCCCTCAGGCCAGAGCCACCTCCAACCACAACAAGCTGCTCCTGGTGGACCCCTACTCCATGGAGCTGATCACCTGTGGAAGCGTCAACCAGGGAATTTGCCAGAAAAGGAGTCTGGACTCTGTGGACCAGGTTCTGTTCTCCACCGAGAGGCCGGTGGACACACAGTATGTCGCCGCCAACCACCCGAACGTCAGCACCGTGGGCCTGGTGGTCCGCTCCCACCCCGACCGCCAGCCGGTGTTGTTCGTGGGCCGGGGTTACACCAGCAGCCACCCCCCCATCTCCACCCGAAACCTGGCCCAAGGACCCATCTTTTCATACGAGGAGACAGCCAAGCTAGCAGTCGCCGGCCGTCTCTCTGAGTACGACCATCATTTCGTGGCGTCCTTCGCTCACCGCCATCACGTGTACTTCCTCTTCTACAGGCGGGACCTGAAGTCGCAGTCACGCGAGTACCGCACCTACGTCTCCCGTGTGTGTTTGGATGACCAGGCCTATTACTCGTACGTGGAGGTTCCGTTGACGTGCCGTTCCAGAGCCGGTAAAATTTACAACCTCCTCCAAGCTGTCCAGCTGGGCCTGTCCCGAGGTCAAGGCTCCGACGTCCTCCTGGGGGTTTTCTCCACCCGCCTGGCTTCATCCACACGCCCCAGTGAAGACTCCGCCCTGTGTATGTTCAACCTGGATGATGTGGACCGCAGGATCATCTCCACCAGAGACCTGTGCTACACACAGATGGGTAAAGAGGCAGGCATGGAGGCGGCCTACATCGAGTATGAAGTCAAGTCCAACTGTGCCAACCTGCCCAACGTGAGTTCACAGCTTTACATTCACTCACTGGACGTTAGAAACATGTGTTCAAGGTGGTTCACGCTGTCAGGTTCCTATAAATCAGTGGTTCTCAAATCAGAATCAGAAATACTTTATTTATTCCTGTGGGGAAATTGGTATTACCATTGCTCCTCACCTAAGTACAGGTAGGAGGCAGTAAGGTAAAATCATCATATAAGCCACATCGTTATTTAAGCCACAGGGTTCAAAGCGAGGGAAAAAAGTAGTGGCTTATAGTCTGGAATTTACAGTAATTAAGATGCGTTAATTTGAGTAATTACGTATTTTTTATTTTTTTTTTTTGTTGACGAAAGGTTAATTTATTAATTAATGACCAATGTATTTATTTTTCTTATCAATGAAAGTTTGTATTTTGCACACAAAATTTACCTTAAAAAAATATTTTTTTTTTATCCAATTTAATCCTTCTTCAGCACTTTAAAACAACCATAGTGGACCAAAATACGGCACAGAATAATAAATCAACACCAAAATAAAAGAAAAATACAAGAGTAGATTAAAAGACATTAAACAACTGGACAAAAAATTCATAAATATAAAAACAGTACTGTACAGAAGAATAGATAAAACAAAAATAAAAGAATAAAATACAAAATAGATTAAGAAGACATAAAAAGTTGTACAATTAGATATAGATATACATATTACAGTTAGATATAGGTTCTCTGTTAACAAACTTTTGTAAATATAAACAGACACCTTTGGCATAGGAACAAATTTTTCCTCATTTTTTTTTTCTGTCAAAAATGTTGAGGCAAGAGTTGGGGGTACTTGGATAAAAACTTATATTTCAGGGGGTGCTGCACTGTAAAAAGTTTGACAACCACTGCTATAAATAATATTAACAGTAACAACCACACTCATCTGGTCTACTGAGTGACAGGTAATTCTGTCTAATCCAGTGTTCCCTTTGAACCGTCGGATTTTTATAGGGATTTATTCTTTATTTTGTAGGATTTTTTATCATTCTGATTTTTTTTTTAAAAATTGACAAAACAGAGTAGTTTGCATTTCACTACTGTGCCCTTAAAACTCAGAGGTAATTATTAAGCTTTTGCACCCAATTTACACATAGTCAAAAATTGGACTATAAATAGAACTGGACTGGAATAAACACACAAGGGACCGGATCTGTTAATGACTTTGGCTGCACTGCCCGTACAATATTAAGATGTGTCCAAATCCTGTGGATACGCTCACAGAAACATGTCAGAACCTTTCCTTCAGAGGTGTCCTTATACAGTTAATTTAGAACATTATTAAAATTGCCTCTGTTTATAAACCACACGGCGTCTCCCCAGTCCTGAGATCCATCCTGCTCCGTGCTGAAATCTGTCTCCACGGTGTCAGGTCATGATGTAAAGTCACAAATGTCCACTCCTTCTCAACGGGTCCTCATCACATCCATTTATTTGATTTAATTTTTCTGCTGAGGTTATTTAGTTCTACTCTATAAATGTCATTGTCTGGACTGTATCACTAATGGTTCATTAAATCAGTCATAAAGGAATATGACATGAGTATAAACAATATTTAGCTTTTATTCTTACAAACCATATTGAAAGAGAAATTCAGGTTCTCTAAAAAATCTCTACTCAACAATTAATCGTTAATCGATCGACAACGTCAACCAACTAATGATTAATGAATGAATGGATCATTTTTATCCCTAGTCTCTAGACTTTAAATCCCCATACATACCAAATGTATCCAGGTGACTTTTTGTGACTCACCCTTTTAAAAAATGTATTAAGGCTTAAAATGATGCATTATTAAGGACGAGGCTGCTCTGATTGACAGGTGGATGTCATCACAGCTGGAACACTATTAAATATGATTGACAGCAGACATACTTATAGCATCAGACTTCATCACTGAACATGTTTTTTTCCTGACACTCAGCTCTGCTGGAAGTTACACTAACAAGGACTGTCGACTAAGTTTTGTTGCATATCTATGTCATGATATGGTCATTAGTTTAGTTAGTTTAGTTTATTAGTTTATTTCGAACTTATGCACTCCATGTACAGTGCTAATTACATGTACATTAACAACATTCAATTTTGTTCATATACATCTTAATTCTGTCTACACAGACATACATGGAAAGATTGCTAAAAAAGAAAAACAGAAAAACACTATGCACAAAATTTACATGAGCAAGTCTGCAAGAGAAGTATGCATAGGGAATACACATATAGAATTAAACATGGCGAATATACGCAGAAAATATACATAAAGAATTATACATCAAGAATTTTACATGGCAAATCTGCATATAGAATTATGCTTAAAGAAGTATACATGAATAATGTACATATGGAACTATACGTATAAAAATAGACTCTGAGAGTATGCATATAAAATTATGCATAGCGAAGAATACGAGGAGAGTATACGTAGGGAAGTGTCTCTATCGCAACATACACATAGGTAGAAACAATTATATAGATAAATACATATTTACATATATATATGTATATTACGATGGCGTATAAAGGCCACATAGAAACACAAAATTGCTTGTCAATGAGAGTAGTCATAATATATCAAGAATAAAGTTGTAATATAACGCAAATAAACTCGTAATATTTTGAGAATAAAGTCATAGTTTTAAAAACTCAAAAAATAGTATACTTTTATGAGCTGCAATATTTTGAAATTAATTTGATGGTAAGAGTTTCCTGTTGCAGCAAATGCAACAAGCGAAGCAGCAACTTCATCTGTTGAACTGGACCAACCAGGTAATGCACCAGGCACATTGTCATCTGAGTCTACTAAATAATATATATATATATATCACAGTAGAGATTGAAATCCAGTAGGATTAGCAATCCTACTAGGACAGATTGAAATTTTAGTTTGTCCT
>JAPTGZ010000022.1:170938-181822 GCA_029814645.1 Fowleria isostigma
ACCTATCACAGCATCTGTTACATTTAAAAACTGAACCTGTTCTAATGGTTCAAATCACATCTTTAGTGAAATAAGAGGGGTCAAAACTCATTATTAAGGGTACGGGGGGTCGTCAAATGTTGTCTTTATGGGGGAAAGAGTTAAGGGATATTATATTTAAAAAAAAGAAAACTGAAAAAAAAAAAGTGAGTTTTGGGGCACAATCTGTCATGAACTGATCATAACCCCAGTGTGTTCATCCACTGTCATTGATCCAACTGCATGGGTTTTACTGATGAATTAATGTTGGAGAAGATAATGCTATTTCTATGGTAACTACAGACCCCCTGAACATCCAAATAGGTCATATCTGATGACCATGAACAAATGAATAACTGTATTTTACACCAATTATTGATAGAATTAGTAGTTTGGGACTTATTAAACAGTTCAGATCAGTTGGTTTTGGTCGTTGGTTGTTTGTGAAAGAAAAACACTGGTTTACACTCTGTGGTAAAATAATGACTATGAAAATATAATAAATTCGTGAGATATAATCCAATCCACTACATATTCAAAATAAAAAAACGAAAAGAGCAACTGAGAAGAAACAATCAATGAATTTACATTAAATATGGCATGATGGATTCTAGAATAATATATATTTAACTTGATGTTGCTTTATCATTTCTCAACTTTCCAAACAACAGTTCCTTTTTCTTTGTGGCCTCTTCCCTCTTTCCCTTTTACTTTTCCACCACATACTGAAATAGTGTCATTTTATACAATACATACAAGATTTGATAACGTTTACTATGAATGAATGAATGGTTTGTTTTGGTTTGTACATCAATCATTGCACTTAGTACAATAATCACAATAAACACAAAATTAAAAAGAAATAGAAGCAAAAACTCATTTAAATTATCATCATATATTTTTGTGCATGTTGGTATTAACTTGATCATAGTGTCTTTGTGTCATGGCTCAGGGTTATCAAGAGTGAGAGGTAAAAAAAAAAAAAGCACAACTTATGGATTGCAAAAAATGTGTGTGAGATATTAATGTCTTTCTTTTGGTATAGTACTTAAACGCTCTAAAAAAAATATTCAGGGCCTTAATAAATATTACAATAATAAAAAGGTAAAATCTCTGTGTTTATTGGAGTTGAACGTACCATAAATGCTTCAAAATCTAAGAGTTAATTTTGTCTTATATTTACATATAGTATTTAGGTTTATTTTATAAAAAATTAATTACTATTTGAGTAACAAATTACTTTTAAAGACTTTTAGGATTTTATCTATAATATTTTCTGTAAATACCAGTGAGAATATTTCAGTGTAGAACGATTATACTGATCAGTTTCAAAAACTTTGATTATTACTCATTTTAAGTGCACCATTCATGCGCAAAGAGAGTGGATTCTAACCCACATATCGACCTGAAGTACTCCTAAATTAAAGAGTAAATAGCTTTTTTAAAAATAAATAAGTGTAACATATTCATTTTAATATTTGATAATCCAACATGAATTATATTCTGTTAAAAACATTTAATAAATGTATCAGATTTGTTTTGTTGAGTGATAATCTCATTTTCAGTTGCATTAACCTAACATTTTAATTATATCTACTCATTTTTTTGAGCGGTTTGAACCTGGGGTTACAATTGTATAGACTGAAAATTTTATTATATCAACTGAACTTTATATTTCATGGTACTCACACTACTGTAGTTATTCAAATCTGTCAATTTTTTAATTACATTTACTTAATTCATAAGGTAAGAATTTCATAGTTTTTAAATTAACTCATTTTTTTAAAGTATAAAAATGTTACACAGATTAAACAGTAGAGCAGAGTTAAACTTCTTGGGTTGTATTTTCTGTGTTTATCTTTCAGTGTAATTAATTATGCCATTTAATGCCCCTGCGTAATCAGCATTTCATTATCATAATAAAAAACAAAAATGTTATACATTTATTGTGAATTGCATTGTGGAAGTGTATGGATACATTTTTTTTTTTATTTTATTCCAGGAAAAGTAAGTTATTTAGAACACACTTAAAAGATTTCAACCTAAACCTGTACTCCTGTTCTTACTGTACATAATATCAGAAGTGTCTGCCATCTAATGGCGTCATCGTGCATTACAAAAGATAAGGCTTTTTGTTGACATTGAAGTCATTAATTGCGTCTGAATATTCTTCCAATAACATGGGTCTCTGCCATGAGCACCTCTGAAGCAAATAAAAAACCGGAATTAGTCTCAAGGAGATAAAATACACATAAACCCAATGGAAGGACATGTATTATCGATGTTTAACTAATTGTGAGTAAAATGAATGGGGAAATATGCGTGGTGCTTAAGAAACTTAAATTAGAAGCATGTGGAAATTGATGCAAAAGAAGATACATCTAAAACAAAGCATATGGAAATTCAGAATACAATATATGTTAGAAAATATATCAGTGATACACGTGTGTTCATTATTGCTACTTGTGTTTGAATAAACGCCACATTTCCAAATATTAATGGTCCTTATTTTACGCCATTTATCTCATAGGCTGATTCACTCATCTATTCCATTACGTAGATTGGGGAAACTAGGTTAAAAAAACACTTGGGGAAAGATGTTTGTATCTGCGCAATCACATCTCTCCCAAGGGACAGAAGTTTAGACATTTTCCAGATGTAAACTGTTGCACAGTAAATTGAATTTATCTCTTGAAGTAACTCTGACGTGACCACAAAGAGCCTTGATCATACAACTCTGCCTATGCAGAACATATGGACTGCCTTGGTGTTTATTTTCAATTAATTCTTTTTCGACTAAGTTATGTGCGCAGTTCGGGCGCTTGCGTCAGTAGAGGGCGCACTAATGGTAAATGTGGGCGTGGCAGTTTTATTTCTGTGAGCGCTAAATTTGTAAATTAGTGTTGCGGCACTATTATTTTGTAAGTGTGGTAATATCTAAGTAGGTTTGCGGCGAGATAAAGTTAGCTTCCCCTTAAAATGATGAAATTAATGGGGGTTCCTGTACGGATGTCGCCATCTTTAGTAAGGGACAATAAGCCCCGCGATATAAGACAACTTGTTGTAAATTGAAAAAACTCATCAAATGTTTACTTTGCAGAGATGCCAACAGTTTTTGAAGCACTCCACTGAGCACAGTATGTTTCGCCGATTTTTAGAGGCGCATAATAAAAAAATACATATGCGATAAGACCCGAAATGGTCAGCGAGCGGGTCTGAGCCGCCATGTTTACTTTGGGTGACGCCAGCTCTCGTCCATTTTCCTCCGCCTCTGGTTGTCAAGAAGATGGCAGCTTCCAGGCAGGCATGAGAGGAAATACTTCTTCACAAATCGAATGAATTTGGACTATTGCCGCGAGATAAGACCACCTACCAGTGTTTTTGCAATCACTGCATCGAAATAAGTAAGTGGAATTCTGAAATAATTACGCCTTTTGGGGGTTGTCATGTTTTGTTGTGGCAAGCCGCCCGGCCATTTTTCTTGTGGGATCTATAGAAGTAGGCCGATTGTCGAAAAGATGGCTGCTTCCAGAGACGGCATGAAACATAATAACACTTTGTTTATGCAGTTAAACTCTGTTTAGCTACGATTTGGGAGTGTTGTTGCAATTGCCTTTGAGTCAGGTAAATTATGCATACCAAAATACCATGAATTTGCATTGCATTTAATTGTAAATTTAGGCGACGCTTTGACAGATGTCAAACGTATTGCTAACGCTGTTAGCATCGGCAAATTAGGTTGAGCAACTAGCAGCTAGTGCTAACGGAATGTAGCTAATGTTTGATGCTATATAAATACTGCGATGTTGTCCAAAACGCAGCATTTTTGAGTAATTTCTTCGACGAGAAGTCAGACATGCGCTTTTGGAAAAACTTGCAATTGTCAAAGTTTGATTTAAACATTTTTGTAACTGTAGTATTCGCTTTAAATGGATTGCAAAGATTGCCTAGCTTGCTAGCTACAATATGGCGACTCCCACAGAGGCATGAAAATAGCCGACTCTTGCTAACATTTTTAACTAGATGAAGTACGTACTACAGTGGTGTCTATGACCGGTTTTCTGACCCTGTGATAATGCTTTAAATTTACTTTTGTTGTTACGTGTTATTTTATTAAAGTAGAAAGTAGGCTTTCGAGTATTTTTCTTGTTCATTCGCTTCCGCCATTTTTCAGACTGGCAGTAGCGTTAGCGGGGGTTTGTTTGGCTGCAAGATGGCTGCTTCCATGGATTGAAATTCAATGGTTAGAAACAACTCAAACAAAACTTGCATGCCGGATAGGTTTCATTTAATTTCCTAGATCAACATAAGCCTCAGTTACTTTACAATGGGCCGACAATTGCTTGAAAGCTTCATTCACTTTTCTGTGTCGGAGTCTATGTGTTTATTAAGCGAAGCTAATTGCTAACAGTTAAGCTCCTCAGCTGCTATGGCCGCTCCAACTGCTGTTCAAGTTAGCTACAGTCCCAAGTCAGATACTGCTCTTATGTTTGTGCCGTCGAAATGCCATGATCGCTTCGGCAGCTCAGACAAATGATGTTTAATTATCCCCCCCCGGCAGAAGTCATGTCTGCTCCTGGCTCCGCGGTGTCTGGGACCACGGCGTCGGTTCTGCAGCCGCGGTGGAAACGGGTCCTCGGATGGTCCGGTCCTGTTCCCCGGCCCAGACACGGACACCGAGCTGTGGCCATAAAGGAGCTTATGGTTGTCTTCGGCGGTGGAAACGAAGGGATAGTGGATGAATTACATGTATACAACACTGGTGAGAGAAACTTGGAATGCTGAAGTTAACCTATTTGATACAGTCATGTAGATCTGTCATAATGCTATGCCAAAGTGAAAAGCTCATAAAGATTCGTTTCCAACACTACCTCTTCTTATGAGACGTACTTGTAATTTATAAAGACCGATTCGTGTGTGCAGAACCAAGTCCTGTGCAGGCCTCAGCAGGCCGAGCAGAACCGCCTATGATTAAATTTGGCCCCCTCTGCTGGACAAGCGTTTTAAATGCTCGTTAAAAAAGGCGGGCTAACATAAAATGGATGAAGATGGTTTGTTTAAGCACATCCTTTTCCTCAGTTTCTTGCAAATCAACTGATGAAGACACTCAAATGACACAAATCTGATTTACTTGCTTCCATATGTAGCCAAGATTCAAGTAAGATAGTTGTTTTTAGGTTGTTATAATAGACTCATGTTTGACTCATAACATAATATTACTATAATTTGGCATTATTTTTTCTAATTTCTAGCAACAAACCAGTGGTTTATACCAGCAGTCCGTGGTGATATCCCTCCTGGTTGTGCTGCGTATGGTTTTGTTTGTGATGGCACAAGATTGCTCGTGTTTGGAGGAATGGTGGAGTATGGAAAGTATAGCAATGATCTCTATGAACTACAGGTAAGTTATGACATAATATGATGACGGCGAGTAGAAGTATAGAACAGTTGCAATTGGTTATTTAAGATAATTTTACAGTTTTCAAGTCTTGATGGGGAGAGGGGAATTGATCCAGAATCGATGTACACATACATGAAAAATAGTTAGGTCCAATTTGTATGAGAAGGCAAATTTGAGAGTAATTACAATCAGATAATGGGAACTTGTTTGCTTTGCGTTCCTGTCAGTCCCAATTAATGGATTAGATGTTGATTGAAATATTGTTGTAATTTCAGGCAAGCAGATGGGAATGGAAGAAGTTGAAAGCTAAAAACCCGAAGAATGGCCCTCCTCCCTGTCCTCGCCTTGGCCACAGTTTTTCCCTGGTGGGCAACAAATGCTACCTATTCGGCGGTCTGGCCAATGACAGTGAGGATCCGAAAAACAACATTCCCAGGTACAGATGTTTTTACAGTTGGTTCCCCTCTGGATCACCACTGGTGCAATGAGTAAAAAGTTAAAATGAGCATGACTAATGAGTTTTTCATTCTTAGATACCTGAATGATTTGTACACACTTGAGCTACGTGCGGGGTCCAGTGTGGTAGGATGGGATATTCCAATCACATACGGAGTTCTACCTCCTCCACGTGAAAGCCACACTGCTGTGGTATACACAGAAAAGACCAGCAGGAAATCTCGTTTGATAATCTATGGCGGGATGAGTGGTTGTCGACTTGGAGATTTGTGGACTCTTGATATTGGTATGTCTTAAAAGAACATCATTTAAGTTATTGACTTATTCCTTTAACATCGTACGTTTATATCCAATCACATGATAAATTGTGTTGAATGGAGCAATTGCAGAGTTTAGCTGATTGATCCATGTCAGTATGAGTATTTGCTGAGTATTGGTAGAATTTGGCTAATATCTAATGTCAGACTTCTCAACTGAAATTACTAGGACCTAATGCTTTTTTGTGTCCTCAGATACTCTCACATGGAACAAACCATCAGTAAGTGGCACAGCGCCACTTCCCAGGAGTCTTCACTCTGCTACTACTATTACAAACAAGTGAGATTACTACTGCACCTTGCTAATAACAAATTAAATGTGGATGTGTTCTGGAATATTAGTGGCAAAGGCAGTGTGTTGTCGGCACATCTTACTTTGATTTAATTTCTTTCTCTGTACAGGATGTATGTTTTTGGAGGATGGGTTCCTTTGGTAATGGATGACGTCAAAGTGGCCACACATGAGAAGGAGTGGAAGTGCACAAATACACTTGCTTGTCTAAATCTTGGTGTGTCTGAGTTTATTTATTTCAGTAGATTTTAGAACAAAATTTTGCGGTTGAATTTGGGTTCACTGTTTTTGTGCTTTTTTTGGTCTGTAGACACTATGTGTTGGGAGACGGTGTTAATGGATACTCTGGAGGACAACATCCCCAGGGCCCGTGCTGGCCATTGTGCTGTGGCAATAAACTCCAGACTCTATGTGTGGAGTGGCCGTGATGGTTATCGAAAAGCTTGGAACAACCAAGTGTGTTGTAAAGACCTTTGGTACCTTGAAACTGGTAGGTTTCTTAACCCAGACTGTCATTATTATAAGTAATTTGAGTGGTTCAGGTTGTCAGCTTTTAACTTGAAATTTCTTCCCTTCACCCTCAGAACGGCCACATGCACCTGCCAGGGTGCAGTTAGTTCGTGCCAACACAAACTCATTGGAGGTGAGCTGGGGCGCCGTCTCCACCGCTGACACCTACTTGTTGCAGCTACAGAAGTATGACATCCCAGCAACTCCAGCTGCAGCCTCGCCAGCCATGAGCGCAACGCCATCCCAGCCAGTGAACTCCCCGAAGAGCCCCGCACCTGCTGCTGCAGCACCCACCGCTCAGAACCTACCACAGACAGGTACAAGGAAGAGGGTTAGCTCTATCTCAATTATCTGCCTTTCCCCGTATACCACTATAATTATTATGTAAGTCTTGTCATTGTTTTTCTTTTTAGCTGTTTTGAAGGTTGCAGCTCAACAGTCTGCAACAGGTGCATCTGTTGTCACTGTTCGACCCAGTCAGCCTGGAAAATCCCCCGTCACTGTAACATCCCTTCCTCCTGGTGTCCGAATGGTTGTGCCTGCTCAAACCACTCAAGGATCGGTACAAACTCTTTATCTCCATTTTACTGTTACAATTGAAACCCACCAAGGGAATGGCTGCATTCAACATTTAACTTGTCTGTTTACAGCCAATTGGCAGCAGTCCTCAGATGAGTGGCATGGCAGCTTTAGCTGCAGCTGCAGCAGCGACACAGAAGATCCCACCATCCTCAGCTGGCACTGTCCTTAATGTTCCTGCAGGTGCTACCATTCTCAAAACGGTAGCCGTTTCCCCTGGCACAACCACAGTGAAAGTGGCTTCTCCAGTCATGGTACAGATCTTATTCAGCTCTCATTTCTTCTATTTTCAACAAGTCAAATATTACCTGTTAAGAAAAACAAATCACTCTGATTGTAGGTCAGCAACCCAGCCACTCGGATGCTCAAGACCGCTGCTGCCCAGGTGGGCACAGCAACTGCATCTTCTCCTACCACCACCAGGCCTATTATCACTGTCCACAAGTCGGGTGCCGTTACAGTGGCCCAGCAGGCCCAAGTGGTAACCACTGTGGTGGGAGGAGTCACCAAGACCATCACCCTGGTCAAGAGTCCCCTCACTATGGGCGGCAGTGGAACTCTGGTAAGAAAATGGACTTAAAGTTGCCCATCTTAATATTTTGAAACAACTCTGAGGGCATCTTTGGTGCTTTCATGTGCATGCTGTAAATTCCAGGTGCTGTAGAGCTTTCACACTCGGTGTGTATTGTTTTTATTGTCACATGACAGTGACGGTACGCTCTGAGTCAAAACCACTGGGGAGGGAGTAAAGGTTGGCCTACAGTGACTGTTGGAGAACTGTTTTAAGAAAACAGGGGGCATGATGTTAGTGATCTGCATGACTGATGGTCTCTTAGGGCTGGAATGATACATAGAACCACCACATTAGTGGTCTATCTTTCCACTGAACTCCCTGTGCTGTCCGATGTTTTCTGGTGACTCATGAACTTGAGTCTCTCTCCTATGTCGGCAGATCTCCAACCTTGGCAAGATGATGTCTGTGGTACAAACCAAGCCAGTGCAGACATCAGCTGTCACAGGCCAGGCTTCCACTAACCCTCTCACACAGATCATACAGGTCAGCTATCTGCATGAGTGCAGGAAAAAACAGGAGGTAGCTTAAAACTCCTGAGACAGGCACTAGATGTCTTTCTACAAGCGGTTTGCATAATGCGTGCTTCTCTCCTCAGACAAAGGGTCCCCTTCCAGCCGGTACCATCCTGAAGTTGGTGACCTCCGCAGATGGCAAGCCCACAACCATCATCACCACTTCCCAGGCAGGAGGCACAGGAAACAAGCCTACTATCCTCAACATCAGCGGCGTCTCGCCCACCACCACTAAGCAGGGCACCACCATAATTAAGACCATCCCCATGTCGGCCATCATGACCCAGCCTGGAGCTACAGGTACAAACCCAGTTTAGTTTACTTTGTACTGGAACATTAATGACAGTAAACTGAACAAATCAATTACTTTAACAATTGAATGAGCTCAAACAAAATCGAAGCAGATGAGATTTTTTCCTTTGATTTCCACCTGGTTTGTGTTCTAGGTGAGTAGTAATGAAATGGTTTATTTTAAACACCACTGATGTAGTTTTAACAGTTTGCAGCTGCACATTAACCACAGTCTAATTGTAGTGTAGTGTGTCTTTAACAGATGATGAATATTGATTTCATGTTTTTATGGCCATACAGGTGTGACGAGCAGTGCAGGCATGAAAACGCCTATTACAATCCTGACCACAAAGGTGATGACCACTGGAACACCTGGTAAAATAATTACTGCAGTGCCCAAACTTGCTACTGCAGCTGGTCAGCAGGGACTGACACAGGTAAACTGTGTGCACATTAAATCCGTATAATTTCTCTACCCTTGAACGTAATACGCAAGGACAGTCACTGTGATATTTTGTCTCTAGGTGGTTTTGAAGGGTGCCCCTGGGCAGCCAGGCACAATTTTGCGTACTGTGCCCATGAGCACAGTGGGTGGTGTTCGGCTTGTTACACCAGTGACCGTGTCTGCTGTTAAACCCACTGTCACCACCTTGGTCGTTAAGGGGACTACTGGTAAGTGTGATGGCATGATTTACTTTTATTAGTTGATAATATTAATGTGAAGTGTGACTTGTGTTTATCTAAGATGCTAAGCTTTTTGTCTCCTGTTACATTCATCTGTGTCTAAGGTGTCACCACTCTTGGGACAGTCACTGGTACAGTCTCCACTAGTCTGGCAGGAGGGACTGTAGACACTTCCAACGCGTCTCTGGTTACCCCCATCACCACGCTGGGAACCATAGCGACCCTGTCCAGCCAGGTCATCAACCCGACTGCCATAACGGTGTCAGCTGCACAAACCAGCCTGACTTCTGCCTCAACACTGCCCTCCTCCACCATCACCGTGCAGGTGAGACAGTTCCTCATCGTCTCTCAAACCATCTTTAATGTTTTAATTTTTATGTTACAGTAATTTCATCCACAATTCTATCAGCTTCTTTTCCTTTCAACCATGTAAAAAATGACACTCCATCTCCAAAATCCTTAACCCAACCCTCAATGTGGGAATACTGTAAATGGAGAAATAATAAAATTGGCATTTGTTCTCTTTGTAAAACTGTAAATAAACCACTTTGAGAGCTCAGTGAAGACTGTCTGGAGCAACTTACTTTTCCCTCAACAATGTTTTACAATAAATCATAGAAGTGCATTTTTATTACAGTTGGCACAAAGCATTGAAGTAAATCAGACCTAACTTTATCCATACTAACAAAATGGATCAAATTCCACATTTCTCAATTAAGCCCTATGCTGCAGAAATCTGGCTTTTGTGATCAACAGTATACTGACAAATAATTTCTTGTTTGAAGTTTATACATCTAAAACAAATATTTTTGAGAAAATGTTGGAAAAAGGGTTCAACAAGTAATTAAAGTTGTAGATATTCTTTCATAGGAATGTTACCGAAGAATTGACTAATCAGAAACTAATTGGTAAATGATTCAACTTATGTGAATGGATAATGAACTTTTTTATGCCTTAATGAATGAAAAGTTTTAATTGTTAAACTCCAATAATATTTATGCATTGGTCAGAAAAACAGAGGACTGTTTAACTAGAGAGGGCTTGTTTCCAAAATAAAACAGGGTTTCTCCACAAGTATGCACAATGGAATAGAAACAAATGTATTCATGTTTCCTAGTCTATTACCACTGTTCTATTTTCATAAACATAAAATTATGAAAGGGTGGCACGGTTGTGTAGTGGTTAGCGCTCATGCCTCACAGCAAAAAGGTCCTGGGTTCGATCCCAGCACCATCTGTGTGGAGTTTGCA
>JAPTGZ010000022.1:482301-494720 GCA_029814645.1 Fowleria isostigma
TTTTATAACAAACAATATAATATACAACAGCAATATATTTACAAGCAACATATTTACAATAACAGAGAGATGCACCACATCATATCATATTCTGGATCATAGTATCCGGAATTATTCCATTATCCAGATCAGTCTTTGATATCTTGTAGAATGTGTTGGAAACTTGTCCTGTATTTTTTTCCCAAGTGCCCTGACTATTTTTTTTGTGGAGTTATATGCCCAAATGCTGAAAATGGTCCTATCTCCCAATGTTAAAGAATCCTTTAAAAAAATCCTGGAAACAGGCGGTGATCTGGATCTCTCCCAAAATCTAATCGATTGTTCCTTGTGTCATTTCCATTATGTCCTGAAAATTTCATCCAAATTTGTCTTGTAGTTTTTGCGTAAAGTTGCTAACAGACAGAGAAACAGGCAGACAAACGCCGGCAAAAACATAATCTCCTTGGCGGAGGTAATAAGGTTCAGCACAAAGTAGACTATGTGCAGAAATGTGTTTTTTAGAGGAAAGGAAATGTGAGTTTATCGCACACGAAGCTTTAAATCAGGGGTATGAAACTCATTTTGGTTCAGGAGGTGCATTCAGCCCACTGGGGCGGGCCAATAAAATAATAACCCATACATAATAATTCTAAATTTTCTCTATGCTTTGGCATGAAAATGAAATTGAAAATAAAAATGTGAAAAAAACTCAAAAACCTGAAATATCTTTTAACCCATAAAGACCCAAACATCTACCATCTACCAAAATCATCTACTAATATAAACTGTTTCATTTCTGTTGATCCAGTAATCCATAAAAATAATTGGTAAAAAATGCACTTGACTGTCTTTTCGTGGTCATCAGATATGATCCATTTGGACGTTCAGAGACTCCATAGTGGAACATGAAAACACCGTCATCTTCTACAACATTGATTCACCAGTAAAACCCTTGGAGTTGGATCAATGACAGTGGATGGACACACTTGGTTTATGTTCAGTTAATGAAAGATTTTGCTGAAAAACTAACTTTTTCCTTTAGTTTCTCTATTTTGGATATAATAATGCTCAACTTTGAGCTTTCATGAACATTTACATGGTCAGTAAATGAAATGTTACAGAATACCTGATTTTCATTGGAAAAAAAAAACAAAAACAGAATAATATTACAATAAATATAAGATAATTTATAAACCACTTAAGGATTGTTAAATATAGAGGAAAAATTCATTTGGGAAATGCCATGGAGGCAGATAGTTGTAGAGAAAATCATTAGACCACCCTATGGTTTCTTCAATTTCATTTTAATGCTTGATAAAACTAAAGGTACATTTTTTAGGACAAACATAATGATAACAAAAAGACTATCTCATAAGAGTTTAATTTAAGACCTGGTATCTATTTTCTGTGGTTTTCTTGATAATAACCCCAATTACACAAGTTCTTACATTAATATCTATGACACTATACTGACAAAAACAGTGCTTTTATTCATTCCATGTTTTCTTTTCTATTTTAGTCACATGACACACAGGCGTTAGTACTTGATTGCATAACCATTGTTTTTGATGACTTTTGATGGTCTAATATTTTTTCTGTATATTATGATATGCATTATGTGTGATGACTGACTGAAACAAATATAAATACATGCTCTCCCTCCATTATTTGATTTATGGTGACCAGGACAGCAACATGAGGGACCTGCTGGGCCCACGCTTCCTCATCCAGAGAGGCTGCACCTACGACAGAGTTGAGTACCGTACTGCCATCCTACCCGGCTGCCGTGCTAACCCTGTCTTCACCTACCCAGTGGCTCTCAGCTGCCACTGTGGAGCCTGCAGGACTGACAGTGACGAGTGTGCCCAGCGGGCCGGTGTGCCCGGAGCTAAATGCTCCAGACCGGTCAGACATATCCACCCATACCCTGAACAGAGCAACTATCCGATTCCTTTCTAATTCGTTTGCAGTTGATGGATACAGTTATGTTTACTATTTATACTGTTATCCGTTCATTTTTATTTCTCTGTTGCTAGCATGTATGTGTGTGACAGTGTGTTATTGCTCAGTTTACAATGAGGGACTATCCTGTTACATAGTTTAGTCTGCCTCGTCTTTGTTCCTGTATACACTAGTGTATGTGTGTTACTCCAATGCTTATAATATTTACTCTAAAGGGATTCTCTAAATACCAGTCAATTAAAGCTGAAGTCTCTAAATAGCGCTCTGACTAATCTGTGCTTAATCGCGTCCTGCGTTGAAACGTGTCGCTCTGTGTGTATAACAACAACAACACAAGGCCATGACGCTCCCCAGTGTCACCTCATGTGACTATATTTACCTCAGTGGTCATTGTGGAGTTCACATGATTGTTGACGTAACTTAGTAAAGGGTTTATACTGATTCAAAGACGAGACACAGTGTAGCCAGAACAAGCGCCAACATTATAATATGGGTTACTGATGATTCTGTTTTATTCCAAGCAGAGTTCAGTGTCAGTGTGTAGTTTTCCTGCTCACAGGGGTCATTTTGGGAAGACAGCTGATGTTTATTTATAGCTCAGCAGTTGAAGGTGGGATGATGAGGAGTCAGTCATGTGAGTCTTTGTCACCACGCTGTCATTATATGGATTTATTCATTCATCCATAATACAATATGCCCTGTGTTACATGTCTACATCTTTTGGTCAGCTTGAATAGACACCAGTAACTATTGTCAGAAGTGGCAAAAGCACTCACATTTTGTACTTTAGTAGTACAGCTATTTGTGTGGAAAAAATACTCTTGTAAAAGTTGAAGTACTGATTTAACTTTTACTTAAGTAAAAAGTACAAATTTTCAATTGTAATAAAGTACAAAAGTAAAAAGTAAAACTGCATTTTTTGCCATGGATAAAACAATACTTATTTAACCAGGTAAAATCATAAAAGTTTCTCTTTTCTAATTAAACAGTGAATAAAGCGGTGTATTTTTTTATGTACTGTTACATCTGTTTAGTTTGAAAAAGTAACAAACCTATTGTGAGAATGTAAGGAGTATAAAATACACATATTTATGTAAAAATGTAGGGAGTAAAAGTAAAAACTTGCTAGAAAAATAAATATTCAAGTCAAGTACAGATACCCAAAAAAATCTACTTAAGTACCATAATGAAGTACCTATACTTTGTTACTTTCCACCTCTGACTATTGTTATGCCTAAAGAGAAGCATCACTCCTGATAAAGTTATGTAGTTCAGTCCTTGATACCTAAAATTAGTTTGAATTCTGTGATCCATTCATCTGTGTTGTGAGATGTTGTCAGAAAAACGACAGGATAGGTGAATGTTATTTAACCGTGAAGGACAACATGGCTGGAAAAATACAGTTCAGCTTTCTCTGACTCATGATTTTTGTAAGAGGCTTGTACAACTCCTGACAACCCGACACCTTGTATTTACCCTTCCAAAGTCAGCTGACAAAATGGTGGAGTGTCAGTTCCTCATGGCCCTCCCAGCATCGATAGTCTGTCATTTATGTAAATTTATATAGACTTTCCATGTGCTAAAAGGTCAACATAATATTTTCATTGTTAGACTTGTTCATACCTTCATTTTTTTTTTAAAAAAACTGATAATTCAGATATGATCATTTCTTTTTGTAAGAGCACAACACTGACTATATTTAACCCTTAAGGACCCAGTGTGACTTTTGTGTTAGTTCCAAAACCATTTATTATAATATTGTCCTCTGAATTTTGCATTTTTTTCTAGCAAAAATCATCTTTTTTCCCCCCTCTATGTTTAATTCACTGATCATATAGATGCCCATAAAAGCTCAAAGCATAGTCAAAGGTTATCACATCAAAAAAGGAAAAAATGTGAGGGAAAAAAAAGTGGCTTAAAAGTACAATATATCATCGAATGAACTTGAACCAAGCATGTCCATCCACTGTCATTGATCCAACTCCATGGGTTTTACTGGTGAATCAGTGTTGTAGGTGTTGCAGTGTTTCCATGGTAACTATGGAGCCTCTGAACGTCCAAATGGGTCATATCTGATGACGATGAAAAGATGACAATCTGTATTTTAACCCAATTATTTACATGAGGATCAGCAGTTTAGATCAGTAGTTACTTATGATCAACAGTGGATCTTCATGGATTATTGATATACTGTATATGTGCAGTTTATTTATATTTATATGTATGTGTGGGTGGTTGACATACAAGCCAAAAAAAAGGGGGTTTTTAAACTTCAAATATTTTCCCCGAAACTTATTTTTGTGTTCTGACTTTTAACTTTCCAAACATGCACGTGTTCTTTTAGATTTTGTGTTGTAAAATGCATTTTTTTCATCAATGTGCTGTATTAGTGCCTTAAATTGTCATATGGTGTGACGTGAAGGCTATTAAATATAAAATAAAAATGAGGTACTTATTTTTTCTAACACTTCATCAAACATTTTAGTCATGACTGCTTTGATTTTGAACATTTCTTTGTGAACATTTGGTATATTTCAGCTTATTTTTCTAAATTATGCAAAGGAGGATGTAACATTTGTAAGAAATTCCTTGAGACTCTTGCTGATACTAATTTCCTTGGACTCTATTGATATTTTTATGAATGACCACAAACAAAGCTGTTTTTTGTCACAATTGTGAACGTCACACCACATGAGTGTCACACCATATAATTAACTGCACCACACCACAATATGTCAAAGCAAAAAGTGTTTAAATGTATTTAACACACAAACCAAACAACTGAGGAAAAAGGTTACATATAAATTTCACATATAAAATAACAGCATTAACATAACCTCAATGGTTCAATATAAACTCCACTTAATATCATGTGTTATTTAGTCTATTTTTCTTCCTTTCTCCTCTTCATGATCTGTAATGATATGTATGATTTAATGTTAGTAATCACCTTTAATTTATTAGTATCTGCCCCTCTACTTATACCATTGCTAAA
Organism: Fowleria isostigma; assembly: GCA_029814645.1. Taxonomy (NCBI): domain Eukaryota; kingdom Metazoa; phylum Chordata; class Actinopteri; order Kurtiformes; family Apogonidae; genus Fowleria; species Fowleria isostigma. The sequence goes on from JAPTGZ010000022.1 coordinate 487,238, forward strand.
AATCTGTATTAGTTTCCAGTAGTTTCAGCACTAAGACATCTCTTGGCAATGACGTAGCTTAGCAACACAAAAAAATAAACAAACCCTCCACAGATATATATATATATTATTATTATTATTTTTTTTTATATATATATTGGGTTTTTTTTCCATTCACCAGTAAAAACAAAAGTAAAGGGTAGCTCATCTGACTTGACCCAAATTCATGAGATTTATATGATGTAATGGTTTGAACTGCCTCACTAAAATTCCCTGTGAGGTGGTGTTTTTAATGGATAAAGCAGTAAATGAGATGGAATTTGCTTCCATCAGCACTCCATGGAAGCCAACGGTGTGGCACACATACCGATCACGCTTTCATTCAGACCAATTTACAGTTTTGTTTGTGTTCTGTTCATTCATCCGGAAGGAATGTAAGAATTTTCTTGTAAATACCTGGCTGGGTTTTGGAGCCATACAATTCTACAGTTTTTGCATTTTATCTGCTGGTGGTTTTAGAATTTGTTGTTGATTATGACTGCAGGAGTACATGTTTATAAAAAACAAATATGGTTTTAAGTCAAATCTAATTCATTCCATTTCCACAGTTGTGTCGCAAAGTCACAAAACTAAAGGGAAGGTATTGTTAATATGCACACTAGTGTGGTAAATGTTCTGCATTAATAAAGTAAACTAACTCAGCCCAGCAAAATATAGTTTAATATCATGCAGCTTATATTACAATACTGGGCATAAAGTTGTTTTAATATATTATATTCTTGACTTTTCACCTTAATTAACACTTTAGTGTTTTTTATGTATAATTTTTCATATTTTACAAGATTTACCTTCACTTGTGAGAAACAGAATGGAGAGCTGCAGTACTTTTTGACTTTTTCAAGCTTGTGCACTCTGTACAGTGTTGTTTCAACTCACAATAACAGAAATAACATAACATCCACATATTATATACATATCATTATGTGTGCAAATCAACATATACAATAACTCACTATTAATATACACCCCTAGTAGCCCGAAAGGGAGCAATATGTAACTAAGACCTATTTACTTCCACCCTCAGTTTTACCACCTAAACTTGTATGGTTGCAATTATATCTGAGAAATTAGTTGTGGACATGCATTAGTACACCAAAACTACCTTTAACACAACATCCAGAACACAAATGAAACCAATAAAGAGAAAAATACTAGTAAAACACTACAGATTATAGTCACCAAAACTAATGAAAATATATAGAGTAAATAATGTCAATTAATAAAGCAAAAAAATAACAGAAAAGCAACAAACAAGACAAAACACATATATAAGACGAAGAAAAAGAAGTAAAACACCACATGGACCTTCCTAGCTCTTCATCTCTATATTGTTTTAAGACCATTTCTTTATATTCAGTTTTAAACTGCTGTATATTGTTGGAGTGTTGCTTTAGTTTAACCACCAAAATGAGAAGACAAAAGGAGACTGAGGAGAAGACTAAAGCAGAATGGTGAAATGCTCCATTAAAGGAAGGAATAAAGGTTGGATAAGGTTGAGCTGCTTTGGTTGCCAAAACCTTAGTCTTTAAATTCTAGATAACACGGTCACACCCTCTACAAACATTCAACCTTCTGCTGTGTATCACAAATGAAAAAACTTGTTCTTCTTGACTTGGCTTGTGATTGTGTAAGTGCAAGATCCATCCTGTCTATTTGAGGAGTGGTGGCACTCTATAATTTTCTGTAACATTCATTGCAGTCAATACTTCAGATTATGTAATGAATACCTACAATGAAATGCAAACCGCAGAAGTTTCTCGACCGCCTGGCACATTACACAAAAATCCCTTTGAGTAACTCAGTAGGCTGCCTTTTGTTACGAAAATTCACCTTCACAAGGGATCAGATGTCTGCCCTTCCACATCACTGCGGCTGTTTGCAAAGGTTTATTTGTCCAAGATCATTTCATTAAACACCTGAATGCACCTTTTCAACTTGCAGTTGACAGTACGTGTAGAGGGGAAAAAAAACAATATTTGAATCTCAACCCATCTGTTTATTTTATAGTAGCAAACATTTTGAATAACTTTGCATACGTTTCATTCAAGAGCTACACTATGCATCAGGATATCTTTAAGAATGTATTATATTTTAGAAACTGGCTTTTATATAAAACTTTTATTTAAATATGACCCTCATGTAAATATTTATAACGCAAATGTAGGTGATGAAGCAAAATGCACATTGTTTAAAAGATAGAAATGCAACAGAATTATTCTTTTATGCAATAGAATGATGACACCTAGGTGTGTCAACCAGCTTTAGTAGAATTATCTGAATGCTATCATGGTCTTAGCAAGACTTTCAATGAGTCAAAGATCATCTTAACCTTAAAATGTTTTTAGTAACCCGGGCCTTGACCCGTTGTCTGTGCTTATTCTAATCACTTTAATATTAACCTGGGTTTAAGGTCTAACCTCAGGGAAGTGCTCAATTTTAAACCACAATGAAAAGAAGTAAATGTTTCTAGAACAATGCCTCTATTTTACACAGTCACCCACCTCTGTCGTTTCCTGATTGGATGGAGGGGTTTGATTGGCACCTCATCCTCCTATCAATAGAAGGGGAAGGTCTAAAATAGCCAATCAGATTGCGGTATGCATAGCAGTCAAAAGCTGATTGGTTGAACGTCAGTGGCAGCGTGGACTTGGGGGAGAGTCCTTTGAGATGCCAAAAGACCGGCAGTGAGTCCGCCCCCTCAGGCTTAAAACCCAATGGAAATTTCCACCGGCTTCATTCGGAACTGTATCAGCAGCCGCGACTAGTCGAGTATACCGAAGAAGAAATTTACGACTCGAAACGCCTCAGAAAAGACAATCTTAAGGTGAGCAAAGGGCTTAATTATTATTTCATATTGCATCACATGGATTTAGCTATCAATTTTTAGCTTATTTGTGGATTTTTGGCTTCTTTGCTTTTTGGGTGTATGTATGGGAACTGGTAAGCTAGCTAACCATTAGCTTAACTCTCACCACTGAAAGCAATTAGTCTTGTTTGTACTGAGACGAGCCTGCATAGAAACTGCTCCCCCTTTTTTTTTATTTTATTTTTTTTTGCAGAAAAGTTGTATAGATGCAGTTTAATGCAGTAAAAAAAAATTAATAGATTTTAACAGCCTTGTTTAAAATGACATTGGTTTGTAAACGGGCGACTTTTCCGCTAGACTCTTGATTTGCTTGATTTTAGTGAGTGGAAAATTTGCATGGAAGTTATACCAGATTAACCCAAATTGGCCGCCTAACGTTTAACGTCACTTGATAAGTAACCGGTAATCGGTTATCAAGAATCTACACAACGTGAAGGCGGTTATGCCCATGTATGGTGTTCCGGAATGTGAAGTAGACACGCCCACGGGTTGTACCGCCGTGGTCCCGTGACTCTGCTGGGTGTAGATAAAGCCTCTGCTGTGTGGAGGATAAGCTTAAGTATAACGGGTTAGTGAGTGAGTGGAGTACTTAAGAACCTGCCCACGACTTCTAAATAACTCCTCCTATTATCTGCCTACAGGACTCTCATTCATTCAGACGCACTCGGACCTACAGCATTTGGTTTGCCTATCTTCTCCTAACTGTCTCAACTCAAAGTCAACATGTCTCAGCAACAGATAAGGTAAGTCTCATTTATTTATCACTACCATTTTATTTATTTCGAGCTTGTTCATTCCATGTACAATACTCATTATAAACATTTTGTCATGTTAACAATCAATACATAGAGAATTTTACAAAACAATATGCATATAGAAATATACTTAGAGATTGGTTGTCAGCATGTATAAACAATATGCATAATACATGAATATATATATGGCAATTCACTATTAAACTACAACCCTAGTAGTCTGAAAGGGAATGAGAAGAAGTAAAAGTTATTTACTCCCACCCCCAGTTTCACTTCTTAAACTTGTATGGTTACAATTGTGTCAAAGAAATTGGCTGTAAACATTCATTAGTACACCAAAAGTAATTTTAACACAACCTGCAGCACACAATTGTACCCAATCAAGAGAAATTAATACTAATTAAACACAACAGATTATATGCAGTGAAATGAGTAATTAAAAAAAATATATCTAATAAATGAAGTAAAAAGTTAAATGAAAATCAAGGAACAAAACACACACATAAGAATGGGGAGAAAAAAAAGATGTGACAAAGCTTCCTGTTTTAAATTGCTGATCCTAAGTCCATTGTAATGAAAACGGGCTTCTGTGCGATCTAAAGTTAGATATGTAAAGTTTCATTTGTGTGTTCCTCTTCTCGTTTCAGCCTCCCAGCCAAGCTCATCAACGGGGGTATTGCTGGTATCGTTGGTGTTACTTGCGTCTTTCCCATTGACTTGGCAAAGACCAGGTTGCAGAATCAGAGACAGGGTCAGCAGGTCTACAAGAGCATGTAAGTGTTTGTGGTTACTGTTGCCTTGGCATGACAAACATCACTCTTCTTGCTAAAACTTCAGGCGGGCAGAAGCAACATATACATATATATGTAATCCTCAGCTAGCCTTGTAAATCCTGTTCTGACATAGGCATGCGTTGTAATGAATGTATGGATAAGTCGGCATTCCTGACATGACGAATCATGACGACTATGTCAATTTTCTCATTCCTCCCCCAGTGAATAGGTGTAATCCCCTTTGTATGCCTATAGAGTGGAAATTTACTGCCCCATTTACCCTCTCACCATCTATTTCTCTGTATACTGATTATGATCACTTGGCCTTTATGAAAATAACTGGACTGAATGTTGTAAAAATAAGCCTCTGAATAACTCGGATCTTAATAATTGATGAGTTATTTTTACAATAAATGTTAAATATTTTTTCTTATTCTGAGTGTTTTTCCTTTCTCTTCAGGATGGACTGCCTTGTCAAAACAGTTCGGTCAGAGGGCTACTTTGGAATGTACAGAGGTAAGATTTTTCCATATCTGAACATTAAAACACCAGAGTGATACAACACATAGGAACATATAGGACTAGAACAGGGCAATATTTTACTCTAGTGAGGTTAATCATATAATTACATTATGACAGTTGGATATAACTGTTTTTTATGATGGTTGTGATACAGAGTAGTTTCAGTGCATGGGTTGTTTAATTTTATTTAAAACTATATTTTTAATAAAGATACAAGTTATGAAATAAGTGGCCAAAGCTGTTCTCATGCACTGTTAGCTTTGTCATATACCATTGTATTGAACTCCACACAGTACAGTTAATTGACGACATGTTCTGTGTCATTATCAGTTAATTCATTAAGATGATAAGTTATCAACATAGTTTAATACAACTAAAAATTGGAGGCCTTTTAGTCTGGGTCTCTGCTCTTGTGAGGAATGCTGTTTGTTTGCATCTGTGTTTTTCATATTACAGACTTGGGTCCCCCTGGGATATTGAAGGCTAGCCGATAAGGCGCAGCCACGCTGGAGGCAAATCATTAAATGGTTCTTACAATATTGCTCTATTTAAAACTATAGGCACACGTTTTTGTTTTGCCATCTACTTGTTCTGTAATTTGACTTTTCTTCTGTAACTTCTTGGCTGTGACTCTTCACTGTCTTGTCACTTGTGTGACCGATCCTCCATTAGTAGACCATGTGTTGAGTCGGTGCAGACTTTGGTTGATCTTAAAAATGCATCTGTGGTGGTGATTATTATTTGGCATGGAGCGCAGTCTCACAGATCAGCTTTTGGGCCCGTCCAAAGTCTGTAGACTTAGTACATGAGTCTGGGATCCTGTCTGTCTTTTTCTGTCATCTTCATTTCACATTGTCATTAACCTACTTACATTCCTGAAACTTTCCTCTAGTTCAAAGATTTCCTCTTTTTTCTCTTTCACCACAGAAAGTGGATCATTCATAGACTCTTACTTCGTTTTGACGTTTGCATTATCTCATGTCTGTTTCCTTTTGTCATTTCTTCATCCTCATGTATTGTTCTTATTTCTTACTTTCTTTTCCCTTTTTATTGAATTAAATTCAATGTCTTAACTTTCTTCCATTGTTATTGATACTACTGTAAACAGTATTTGTCTTGTCTCTGTGTAGATTAACTGTACATTGGACTAATCATTATATGACCTTGTTGATAGTGGCAGGGAATGTTTTTGTATGTGTATTAAACGCGGATCGTGACGTCAGTGCTAACTGTCTGTTTGTTTCTCCTCAGGTGCCGCAGTAAATTTGACGCTGGTCACCCCTGAGAAGGCAATTAAGTTGGCTGCTAATGACTTCTTCCGCCATCACCTCGCAAAGGACGGGTAAGGAACAACATCCAAGAGTACAGTTTTAGATTTACCTGCTGGTCAGTTGATTTTGCACCTGTCATATTCACAGCTACTTTTAGTTTCAATGGTAGTTGTCTTTAACCATCGTGATCCATCAACAGCTAAATGTGTTACTGATCTTTTTTTTTTCTTCTTCCATTAACAGAAAAGGTCTGACAGTGTTTAAAGAGATGCTGGCAGGCTGTGGTGCAGGAATGTGCCAAGTTGTTATCACTACTCCAATGGAGATGTTGAAGATTCAGCTGCAAGATGCGGGAAGAATTGGTAAGAACAGTGTCATTGCCAGTGGATATTCTTGTTCTATCCAAAGGGATTATTATTTTATGGCTGTACATTTCATTTCCAAATGTCCTTCATCCACAGCCGCCCAGCAGCAGAAGCCCATCATGATGTCTCCTACAAAGCTCGGGACCACAACTACGCTGCTCAGCCGCTCGTACAACTCCGGCACGGTGGTGTCGGCTCCACGGGCGGTGTCCGCCACGCAGATCGCAAAGGAGCTCATCCACACACAGGGCATCCAGGGGCTGTACAAGGGTCTGGGGGCAACACTGATGAGGTAAACCCCTGCTCTGTTCTGGAATCACATACGACCATGTCTCATCCTCTGAAGGTGTTTAATCTGACATACCGCTGTGCTTTTCCTTTCAGGGATGTTCCATTCTCTATCGTCTACTTCCCCCTGTTCGCCAACTTGAACCGCCTTGGGAAACCCAGCGCTGATGAGTCATCGCCCTTCTATTGGGCTTTCCTCTCGGGCTGTGCAGCGGGGTCGACCGCTGCAGTGGCTGTTAATCCTTGTGATGGTGAGTTTCAGAGCCGGCATTAGTCGAGCTGAAAATGATCTGAAAGAGGGATGGGTGCCTTTCACATTCAGACTGATACGGTGTTTTCACTACTCGTATATTATGTGTGGTGATTGACCCCGAGAGCCCCCCAATTTGGGAGGCTTTGCAGGGTTAGAATTTGTAGATTAAAAAAATGCACTAATCATGAAAGAATATAATGATGTTGTACATTAAATTAAACAGCAGAACCTGGGCTACATGAATATAAGCCATTTTTACATGACCCAAACACCAACTATATGAATGATCAAATATCAAAATTCATATAGTGCTACATGGTCAACCCACTCAGCACATTTCTGTCTCTACCG
>JAPTGZ010000022.1:529798-540734 GCA_029814645.1 Fowleria isostigma
GGGCATAGGATGTCTCCTGGGTGTTTGTTTTTTCTACAAGTTTGAACATGTAGTAAGTGGAACTAATGTTTTGGCGCTGGGGCACCCTGGACTTATTTCAGGGATGTACAACAAACCAATCTACTGCCATGGTGATCTGTCACTGGACTAGACAAAGAGTTTATGTTTGGGGAACAGACAAGGCTTGGACTGGAAAAGAAAAAGGTGACATATTTGTGTTTTTTCATAGTTTGTACAGTTTGCACTTTAATGTTCTGAGATGTGCTATGTAAATGGCCTCATTACAGCTACTGATATTGTTAAAATGTGTTACAAAAATGTGTTTCTTGTTCTAAAAAAGTAACTTTATTGTCATAATTGTAAGATAACTTTGCATTTTCTATTTTTATTTGGGAAAAATATTGTCTGAGGGAGCAGTCTTGTTGAGTTCATTTGTATTATTCAAGCAAAAAATATAATTATTTTTAATTTAAACAAAAAATATTCAAGCAAAATCAAAAAGTGTTGTTAAAATATTGATGTTTCTTTCAATAAAAGTTATAATTGCAACACTATTACAATGTTGTTAGGGTTTTCGACCTCCAAAGGGGGACTTGACAGAAAAAGACTTGAGAACCACTGGACTGTACCGAAGGAAATGTGTCTCAATTCTGTCTCCGACTTTTGTCTGCCCTTGAATGGACTCTTAGTATTATATCAATACAGATATGAACGTGTTTTTGCTTTATTCTCAAAAAAATGAAAATTTAATAAACATATTCTTGAAAAAAAAATTCTCAATCACAGCAGTTAACCTTAAGTAGGACATTTTGAAGCAACCGATAATCTATGTATTGAACTTGGAACCTTGAAATTGCAGGATATTGTATATATTGAAATACTGGAGATGATTTATAAAGTGAAAAATAATATTGTTCCAAATAGCATTCAAGATATAGTTAATTAAGAGAGTAATTATAATTTCAGAGGTCTTTACATTTTCTAATGTATATAAGTGAGGACAAATGTAAAGTCTGGATGGTTTTGGGTTGTGGGTGTGAAATTATGGGATGGACATGATGATGAACTTCTCTGACTTAGTTTAAAAAATGCTTTAAGTATGAAATATTCAGGAATATTAAGTTGAGATGGTAAACATGTTTTTGTTGTTTATTCTTTTGTTATAATGAGCATGCTCAATGCTGTACACATTTAATGTAATGGAAGTCGTGGTTCAGGGGGAAAGGATAGGTACAAAATAACCCTTTACTTCTATCCTACTCTTTGTTAATTTGTTTGTTTCTGTGTTTGTATAATTGTTGTACTGTATGCAATGATGATGTACAGTACAAACCAGAATAAACTATTTTAAAAAATCATAGCAGTCAGCCTTAAAAACCTGGGAACTCTTTCTTTCCATATGCCATCTCACTGTACAATAAACTCACCTGATGTCAAACCTGGTCTTAATCTTAACCATATTTCCACTGCACACTTTACTGTACATGTTTACCAAGCAATTACATTTTTGCTCTACTTTGCATGTTACAGTTCTGTTCCTGTACCTTACTGTTTTATTAATCTCTTGTTTGTTTTACTAATAAGTTATTTATACAGTGAAATTTTTACTCTTTATTGTATATTTTGCTGTTCTTGTTTTTTGATCTTGTATTTTATTATTTGGCTGTCTCATGCTGCTGTTACAATCCATTTTCCTAGATTTGGGATCAATAAAGTACTTCTGTTCTATTCTATTCTATTCTATTCTATTCTATTCTATTCTATTCTATTCTATGTTAATGCATTCTCACAAAAGCGAAAAAAAACCATGATCTGTATTGCAAGAAAATCTTTATGTTCATTGATTTCACATGTGGGTTACCTGCTGATCAGCAGCAGTGTTGTGTCTTTGAGGAGATGTGTTCCCCTTTAAATTGCTCACACTGCAGATAAGGTAAGGAGTGGTAGCTACAGTGCAGATGGAGGGCGCGTTTTTTCGCCCTTGCCTTCTCCACCACCAGGCTGCACGTCTCTTGGTATGCATAGCAATGCCCGACTGCAGGTTTGACTAAGCTTTATATACCAGCCCACTGCTGACTGCACAAGTATTCCATCCAGAAATCTGTCCTTCACCAAAAAAAAAAAAAAAAAAGCCAGGGAGAGTCCCCCACCTCTCACCGAGATGAGACCATGCAGGTCCAATAAGGGCCGCTTATATGTGGAGATGTGGAGATGTGTGCTTGGGGCTGTGGCTCTGTGAAATTGTATAATCTTCTAGCCCACTACGTAGGGCGGCGATTCTTTCATGCATGTCGTTTCAAGTCAGTGTCTGAAGACGCTGTTGTGCTCACCATGTAGGCTATTAGGAGACTCCAGGACTCTGAAGTGTCTGTGGATGTGGATGTGGGGCTGTGCCTGACTGGATCTGCGTCTCAGATGTATGTGTTGACTGTCTAAATAAGACTTAAAAATGGAAATTAACTGGATGACGCGCACACAGAAGAGATGCTCTGATTTGTTCTTTTTATTGAAATGAAAATGTTGCTGTAGTTGCTGTTTATTACTGATGCAAATACCCGTCAATGATTAAATCTAAATAACAGGATGCTCTTTTAAGGGGAGTGTGCATGGTCCCTCCTCTCCGCCCTGCAGATGTTGTCTCTCTGAACACCTTATTGGGACTATTTACCTTTGCGGCTGTCTGTCTGTCTGTCTGTCTGTCTGTCTGTCTGTCTGTCTGTCTGTCTGCAGCCGGGGCTTGTCACAGTCACGCCGGCGTGGAGGGGAACAGAGGAGGCAGATCATTCTGCTGATCCCAGCACCTTTGGTTATTAAGAGAAGCACCAGCACCTCCTTGATCGGTTCCCTCCTCCCTTTTTTTTTTTTTTTTTTGCCAATCGCCATCCCACGACAGCCTACCCGGAGGAAAGAATACGGGGAGGGGAAAGCGAGGACACACCCGCACATACTGTACCCGGTGTACACGGAGAAGATGCTGCAGACAACATGAGGTGAATATCATCGACTGTCCCAAATTGGAAATGTTGGTTTTGGGTTTTTTTTTTTTTCTCCTTGACTGAAGACTGAAGACCTGATTGTCGCAGCGGGTTATTCACCTCCGTGGTACCAGTGTCCAATCGGATCATCAACCCACATCCAGATATGAATAATATGTCTGCAGGTATGTATGAAATCAACATCTAGCAGCATGCGTTCATCTATCACTGGCGATTCTGATGATGAGTTGTTATTTCAGCCCTGGCTTCATGTAGATAAATGCACTGGTTTGTACTTGACCAGAAACGTGATAATTAGCAGGTATATAAATGTGTTGTACAATTTATAAGGATTTTATTCTGTAAAACCGGGCTCCCACTCTGTGTGTGGAGATGATGCAGACAAGAGATACAGTTTTTCTCTTGGAACCTATTTCCTTCTATGGATAAATTATTTATAGATGTTTTTGAATATTTTAGAGTCAGGCACCATTTCAAGACTAAAATGCTCAAACAAAACTAAACTGAAGTCAGTCATTATGAGGCATTTCTGTGTTTGTGTGGTACAGCAGCAAATCTTAAAGCATCTCGTACATTTGTTTTTAGACTGCAGTGGTTTTCTATGATATTCTAGACAGGATGCTGTCTGTATGAATTTGGTGCCTGCTGCATTGCCATATTCATGCATGGCTTCACTGCAAAAGGTAGTCCCATTCATCTCTGTGGATACTGTCCATTGCAGCAGATCAGTGTCCTAATTTAGGATCTTCGGAAAATGTTAATGTTACCTAGCCCCTGAGTTTACCTGCATTGAAGTGATTTATATGCAAGGTGGATTGTTCATTTGCATATTAATTTGTCAGGAGTAGTAGTGTCACCATCAAGTTTTCATGAGCTGATTCATTTTGGTGGCTTCTGCCTTCTCACGACAGTATAACTTTACGTAACACATATCAAATCTTCTGACATTGTGTTCAAGGGTGGCTTCAGTTTCATCTATTTTGAGTTTTTTGCTCTTCAAATTGAAGCAAATTCCTGCAATATCTGACTAAATGAGGGATTAAATGTTGAAATGTGTCTCAGGTGTACCTGACCTTGCTGTGTCTGTCTTTGCTTTATCTGTCCTACATGCAGCCAGATCCTAGGTTTCATCCTGTGGCCGTCAGGTCTTTACGGTGTTGAGCCCCCTCCCTTTCCTGGCCCCTGCCTGCAGTTCTCCAAGCTGCAGGACCCAGACTCACTGAAAGGTGCAGGCCTCCTCTCCCTGCAGAATGACTGTTGCCACAGGCGACCCCTCTGACGAGGCGGCTGCACACCCGGGCCACCCCCAGGACTACGACCCGGAGGCCGATCATGAGTGTTGCGAGAGGGTGGTCATCAACATCTCAGGGCTACGCTTTGAGACACAACTTAAAACCCTCTCCCAGTTCCCAGAGACTCTGCTGGGGGACCCCAAAAAGAGGATGCGTTACTTTGACCCACTGAGGAACGAGTACTTTTTTGACAGGAACCGACCCAGCTTTGATGCCATATTGTATTATTACCAGTCAGGAGGTCGGCTAAGAAGGCCGGTCAACGTCACCCTTGATATTTTCTCAGAGGAGATTCGGTTCTATGAGCTGGGCGAGGAGGCCATCGAAATGTTCAGAGAAGATGAGGGCTTCATCAAAGAGGAGGAGCGGCCTCTTCCCGATAATGAGTTTCAAAGACAGGTGTGGCTGCTGTTTGAATACCCAGAGAGCTCAGGTCCTGCTAGGATTATTGCCATAATCTCTGTCATGGTCATTCTGATATCTATAGTCAGTTTCTGTTTGGAGACCCTTCCCATTTTCCGCAATGATGAGGAGGAAATGCACAAGTCTCATGCTGAAGTCTTTTCGCCTGAGACCAACACCACAATCATCAGCTACACATCTACCTACTTCACTGACCCCTTCTTCATCCTGGAGACTCTTTGCATTATATGGTTCTCCTTTGAATTTCTAGTACGTTTCTTTGCCTGCCCCAGCAAAGCAGGGTTTTTTGGTAATATAATGAACATTATTGATATAGTTGCTATCATCCCTTACTTCATCACTCTTGGCACAGAGCTAGCAGACAGGCCCGAGGATGGTCAAGCGGGTCAGCAAGCCATGTCTTTAGCCATTCTCAGGGTCATCCGGTTAGTACGAGTCTTCAGAATTTTTAAGCTCTCACGTCACTCCAAGGGGCTTCAGATCCTGGGCCAGACCCTGAAAGCCAGTATGAGAGAGCTTGGCCTCCTCATTTTCTTCCTCTTTATTGGGGTCATCCTGTTCTCCAGTGCAGTATACTTTGCTGAAGCAGATGAGCCTGAATCGCAGTTCGAAAGCATCCCTGATGCATTTTGGTGGGCTGTAGTGTCCATGACAACAGTTGGCTATGGCGATATGGTCCCGACTACAATCGGTGGCAAGATTGTGGGTTCCCTCTGTGCCATTGCAGGTGTGCTGACCATTGCCTTGCCTGTGCCTGTCATAGTATCCAACTTCAACTACTTCTACCACCGCGAGACTGAGGGTGAAGAACAAGCCCAGTATCTGCAGGTCAATGTGCCCAAAGCGGACTCAGCCGAGGAGCTAAAGAAGAGCCGGAGTGGCTCCACCATCAGTAAATCAGACTACATGGAGATCCAAGAGGCTGTCAACAACAGCAATGAGGACTTTCAGGAGGAGAATCTAAAGACAGCCAACTGTACACTGGCCAACACAAACTATGTAAACATCACCAAAATGCTCACAGACGTGTAGTCATTTGCTACTTTTTCCCCCGTCACAGCGGGAAATGCGGAGCTAAGCAACTGGATGGGACAGGTGTAGAGCCTCCTGCCTCATGTGTGCTGGAAAAATCAAGGCAATAGAATTCAGGATGACAACGATGATGATGAAGATGATGGTGATAGACAGTGAAAAAATACTACAAAGACTATTTGCTCACTTTGCGCTCATCCTGTCTTCACTCCTCACAACCTGTCCTTAAACACTCCTGACAATATGACTGTCGAACAGAGTGGATTTTCAAGTTTTGCATTTCTGCATGGAGTTGGCTTTGTCTGTGTGGTTGCTTAAAAATAATACCTTAAAATGTCCCGCTCACAACAGTAGCCAACAGTAGTGCACAAAAGAAAAGATAAAGGGAGAAAAACAGCAAGGAAAAATATTATCGCTTTCTAAAAAGAAAAACAATACAACACAAGCCCTGCTTTAGTCCTCTGTTCCTTGGTCCCTCATTTCCCAAGGCACACTGCTCTGCCATGCGCTTTTTGAAGAGCCCTATTCGCACGCTACATATGCTGCTTCCTGGAGCCAATGAAACTGTCTTATGCTACACCATTACAGATAAAAGGATGTGTGAGCATAAAGCCAGCCCACTCCAGCGCTGCTCTGGCCTGTGGGTGACTTGTGACGAGGTTGGTGGTTAAGTACACCATGTTATTTCAAGGATGAATGACAGCCATCAGCACTAAGCTTATGGTTCGACACCTTTTTTTCCCAGTAGACATCAGTATCTGATGAATGACTGAGAATGGCCTTGACTTTTCACTGCTTTGGTCTAACATGTACTGTATGTATTGCAATGCAAGCTTCCCCCCTTCCATTCACCGAAACTGGTCTTACTGCAGAGCTTTGAGGACAGCTTGAATGTTTCTTCTTGTTTTGTTTGTTTTTCACAGTTTCACACACAACAGTACTTATTCATATAGATAGGTAGATAACTGTGACTTAACCGATAGCCGGTAGGTAGATAGGTACTGTTAGTAGTAAACTTAGTCAGTAGAAATATTGCATGACATTTTTATCTGAATGAGAATTTCCACTTGTTTCTCAACTGCCACTTGCTTCATCATCACTGTATATTTGTCTGTACACTGCCTTCTATATGAATACACACTTTTTAAAGGATACCTGCAGGTAGCTGTTACAAGAACCTAAAGCTGTTACAGGATTTCTTAAGGTATAATTATACGGCCAAATCCAATCAGGATGCGGTGTCCTTGTTAATATCAACATTCCATGTAGAAGTCATTGCTGTTAACTTTTGCCAGGTTGCTGTTAAAGTTTTTCAGCTTAGCTGCAATGTGAAGCAAATGTGTAAACTCACACTCTAGTTTTCGACATTAATTCCAGTTGCAGAGGTGATAGACTTGCAGTTCTGTCTTTTTCACAAGTTTGTCACATGATCACGTCCTCATGATCAAAATAGCAACTTTTAAGGACTCCTGTATAGAGAAACGCTTCCCCTAAACTGCCTTTATCTGGGTTTACGCTACTCTCCTAGTGTTGCATGACCTCAAAAACATTCCTAGAAGCATGCATTTAAGCTCAAAGAAGAAGCCTCTGAGACAAAAGGTATAATTATTAAAAATAGATATCTTTATTTCTTATATATAAAATATATAAAGACATTACACATATACGATACACATATACTTTTATCAGAGAGAATTTAAAAAAAGTTTAACTATTAATGTTTAATATATAAGAGAAAGCAAGAGCCTTTCCACAATGCAGATCATTGCCATGATTTCTTTTGTCTTATTTTAATAATAATATTGTTCTGAGCACTGTTACTATGTTCTCCTGTTGCAGAGCCTGTTCAGAGTGCCAAAGACACACTCTTACTAGCCATTACAGAAGCATCTACTTGGAGTTTTTTCCAGCAAATCTAAAAATCATCCTGGATTTAATTTTAAAATCTGCATCATTTAAACTGCCTTCAGTGACGTGGTTGTTAAAGGCCCTGTTCAGAACTGTATTATCCCAAATCAGAACTTTTAGAGTCGAAAAGCTTTTTATTGCCATTTAATTGGTCGGACTAAAAATTGACTCTGGCTGTCCTGTAAAAGTCTGATGCCAGAAGACGGATACCATCTGTATTTAAAAGTTGGCATCAGATGTGAGATAGGTTGTGATTCCAGGATTGAGTCCAGCTGAGATTTTCCACCAATTGCTTAACACTGCCAAGGTAACAGTCAAAGGCAGTAACGTCAATATGGGAAGTGATAATTAGCAGCAGTGTAGCAGATATTGGCTAACCTATAGGTCCTCTGACTTCACTCCTCAGTCCTTTGCCTTTCTCCATCTTTCCGAAGGTGTCTTGTGTAATTAGAAAGGCAATGGATTGGGGAGTGGGTCTGTAGCAAGAAGTATCTAAATGAATTTACTCATGCCAGGATGCACATCTTTATTCTTAGGGTTTCATTTTGCTCACTACAGTCTTTAACCTGCAGTTGCAAAATGTTTTACGCCATCGCTGCCAATATGTGCTCAGGACACCTCGTCCAACTGCCTGTAATGAGGCTTCTGAAGTTTGTCCAAATCTGTGTTTGCTTTCATGTATGTTGAGAGGAAGGAACAGATATATTTACTGCTTTCCCCAGGGTTACTGAGAGGTGGATCAGATGTAAAATGGACAGTAACTCAAAGCGTGGACAGATTAAATAGTTGTTTAGCAATATTTCCATAATCCTTTAGCGGAGGATGCTGTGTTGAGGATGTAGATGTAGAGGGATTGTTTTTTTTTTTTTAGAAAGAAGAATTACCCTTTATGGACCGATTACAACTAGATCTCTGCAGTCCAACCAAGATCTTATTGATCATCAGTTGAGTATTGATGTGGGGGTTGTTGATGCACAGCTATGTAGGAGTTTACAATGTGTGCATATGTGTGTATGTGTGTGTGTGTGTATGGAAAGGAAGAGCAAACCACTGAATGTCAGTGTCTTAGCCTGGTTGTGCAGCTGCATTTATGCAACAGCCATTTGCATATCTGTATATTTAAAAAAAAACACTCACAGTCTGACCAAAAATATTTGTCTATGCATGTAAATGCATTGTATTTTGTTGTATTCATTTCATATCAAATGTTTGTGATAGATGTGACATACCCATGTTACATTTATTTTTTTGTTAAAATTGGACATGTTACCTAAGCCAAATTCACTGTAGCATCTCATTCTGGATACACACGGTTGAGGTTGAATATTGACAGATTTCTGCTTAAAGCACAAAGACGAGTAGAATCATCTGTATACCTGCAGATTTAATCTGTAAAATGTTTTTATTCAGTGGAACAAAGTTAATGAAAATGATCTTGTATTGCTTTATAAGGAGCACCACAGCCTCTAAAATATCCTCTCTCACTTTGCTGAGGGACCCACCAGCAAAATCCACACCACAAGAAGGGTGCCCAACAGTGAATACACTGAGTAATCTATGCAGAGAACGATTCTTAGCTAGTCTGGAGAAGGTTTAGGTACTGAATTTTGACTTTTATCCCTCACCAATTACATGTTGATTCTGAGAGCTGACAGTACTTTTTAAGCAAACATTTAAGCTAAAGTGAAACACTGCAATATTCTGCTGCTGTACATCCAAGTCCTGCATGTTAGCTGAATGTGAATATAAGCTTTCTGAACTTTGTTTAAAATGCAGTGTCAGCTCTCTGAGACAAGGCTCCTTCAAAAAAGAAAAAAAAAAAAAAAAAGAGGCAAACTCATACATACGGGAAACAAGATGATCAATATGCAATCTGTATGCATGTGTGTGTTTGAGAAAGAACATTTATTTTCCCCAGAGCCTGATCGTGTGGCATCCACTGAAACAATATGTACAGTTGTTCACCTCACCCCCTGTCCTCCCTGTATCATTGAGGCCTGAAAACATCCATCAACATGGGTACAGTGGATAATGGATTTTCTTTCTATGAAATGAAATGTGAGAGAATAATGTAAATAATAACAAATGGATGATTGAGCAAGAACCATGTACTATATACTGTATGTGAAGTCTGGATTTAAAAGTAGTATTATCTGCACTTTACAAGACAAAAAGGACAATCTATGGACAAGTAAAATGACAAATTAAAATGCATTTAATCCTTCCAAATGATCATAACCCTGACAAATAATATCAATAATGAAGCCAATAATAATTCAACTGAAATTTTGTTTAGTGTGTTTATTGTGTGCCATGTTCTTGATCTTTCCTAAAATCCTGTGTGCTTTTGTTGGCATTCACTATGGAAATATGCGAGAGGTGTTGTTTGCATGTTTATCCAGCCTTTTCCTTCACATTGCTCTGTTCGCAAGGTATAAAGTCTACAAATGTTTGAGGGCTAATTTTAGCTGAGGAGCGTCTGCGCCGATACAAAATGCCATGAATCGATCAAAGGCTGCTTTGTTGTTATTCTTAGGACATCCAGCATCTTTGTAGCCACGGGCAGTGTGGAGGACATTTTCAAGCGCCTCCTGGTATCTTCAGCTTCTCCCTCCTTTAAGTGCATGGTATATGCTCCCAGCAGTTTAAAGAGAAAGCAGGGTGTTCTAATAATAGCCTTTTTCTTTTCTATTTTTTTTTTTTTTTGGAAGAGAAAAAAAGATAAGAGGAGGAGATGCAGAGGAGGGTGCAAAGGAGAAGGCAAAATTTTTAAAGAAGTCCTTCACTGTGAACTTCTAGCATTTACAATCCCAGCATCAGTCGTCTGAAGATATCTGATATTCTCCTGTTAATGTTATCAATTATTTCTTTGTTGGCTAATTGGCTGATCATATCATCTATGAAAGAGCACAAAATAGGAATCAGTTCACTATCAGATGTGACAGAAAACAATGTTAAACCATGCATTTGAGAAGATGCACAATGAGATGTGGATGTGTATCTTTGGGAATCAAAAGGGGATTGCTTCAACTCTACTTTGGAAAATAGGGAGGGGTTTTTTTAGCTTCTTTTTATTCAAGTTTTATGACACCATTACTAACAGTAAACAAACACACACAAAAAACAGTAAAAATAAAATTACAAAGGCTACTACAAGACTGGTTAGTGTCATATATGCTTGTGCAACATCACTAGCATATTGAGGTAGTACATTCATTCATTCATTTTCTGAACCCGCTTTATCCTCACTAGGGTCACAGGGGTCGCATGGAGCCTATCCCAGCT